>CM049405.1:2037500-2047500 GCA_026929865.2 Hyperoplus lanceolatus | reverse complement strand
GTATAGATAGATATAGTATAGATAGATACAGTATAGATACAGTATAGATATATACAGTATAGATATATACAGTATAGATAGATACAGTATAGATAGAGTATAGATATATACAGTATAGATATATACAGTATAGATATATACAGTATAGATAGATATAGTATAGATATATACAGTATAGATAGATACAGTATAGATAGATAGAGTATAGATAGATACAGTATAGATAGATAGAGTATAGATAGATACAGTATAGATAGATAGAGTATAGATAGATACAGTATAGATAGATAGAGTATAGATAGATACAGTATAGATAGATACAGTATAGATATATACAGTATAGATAGATAGAGTATAGATAGATAGAGTATAGATAGATAGAGTATAGATAGATACAGTATAGATAGAGTATAGATATATACAGTATAGATAGAGTATAGATAGATACAGTATAGATAGATAGAGTATAGATAGATAGAGTATAGATAGATACAGTATAGATAGAGTATAGATAGATACAGTATAGATACAGTATAGATAGAGTATAGATAGATAGAGTATAGATAGAGTATAGATAGATAGAGTATAGATAGATAGAGTATAGATAGATACAGTATAGATAGATAGAGTATAGATAGATACAGTATAGATAGATACAGTATAGATAGATAGAGTATAGATAGATAGAGTATAGATAGATACAGTATAGATAGACCTCTAAATCTGAGGCCATGGTGCTCAGCAGGAAACCGATGGATTGTCTACTACAGGTAGGGAATGAGTCCTTACCCCAAGTGAAGGAGTTTAAGTACCTCGGGGTCTTGTTTGCGAGTGAGGGAACAATGGAGCGTGAGATTGGCCGTAGAATCGGAGCAGCAGGGGCGGTTTTGCACTCGCTTTACCGCACTGTTGTGACGAAAAGAGAGCTGAGTCGTAAGGCAAAGCTTTCGATCTACTGGGCGATCTTTGTTCCTACCCTCACCTATGGTCATGAAGGCTGGGTAATGACCGAAAGAACGAGATCGCGGGTACAAGCGGCCGAAATGGGCTTTCTCAGGAGAGTGGCTGGCGTCTCCCTTAGAGATAGGGTGAGAAGCTCAGTCATTCGTGAGGAACTCGGGGCAGAGCCGCTACTCCTTTGCGTTGAAAGGAGCCAGTTGAGGTGGTTCGGGCATCTGGTAAGGATGCCCCCAGGGCGCCTCCCTAGGGAGGTGTTCCAGGAGCGTCCAGCTGGAAGGAGGCCTCGGGGAAGACCCAGGACTAGGTGGAGAGATTATATCTCCACACTGGCCTGGGAACGCCTCGGGATCCCCCAGTCAGAGCTGGTTGATGTGGCCCGGGAAAGAGAAGTTTGGGGTTCCCTGCTCAAGCTGCTGCCCCCGCGACCCGATTTCGGATAAGCGGTTGATGATGATGATGATGATGATGATGATGAGTATAGATAGATACAGTATAGATAGATAGAGTATAGATAGATACAGTATAGATAGATAGAGTATAGATAGATAGAGTATAGATAGATAGAGTATAGATAGATACAGTATAGATAGAGTATAGATATATACAGTATAGATAGATACAGTATAGATAGATAGAGTATAGATAGAGTATAGATAGAGTATAGATATATACAGTATAGATAGATACAGTATAGATACAGTATAGATAGATACAGTATAGATAGATACAGTATAGATAGATAGAGTATAGATATATACAGTATAGATAGATACAGTATAGATAGATAGAGTATAGATAGATACAGTATAGATAGATACAGTATAGATAGAGTATAGATATATACAGTATAGATAGATACAGTATAGATAGATAGAGTATAGATATATACAGTATAGATAGATACAGTATAGATACAGTATAGATAGATACAGTATAGATAGATAGAGTATAGATATATACAGTATAGATAGATAGAGTATAGATATATACAGTATAGATAGATACAGTATAGATAGATAGAGTATAGATAGAGTATAGATAGATACAGTATAGATAGATACAGTATAGATAGATACAGTATAGATATATACAGTATAGATAGATAGAGTATAGATATATACAGTATAGATAGATACAGTATAGATAGATAGAGTATAGATAGAGTATAGATAGATACAGTATAGATAGATACAGTATAGATAGATATAGTATAGATAGATACAGTATAGATAGATACAGTATAGATATATAGAGTATAGATAGATACAGTATAGATAGATACAGTATCAGAAAGGAAAAATTACACGTTAAAAATATATTTTTTTTTTCCTAAATCCCATTGGTTGCACACATGTCGTACATTTCTATAAAAGGGTAAAATGTCTTCATGAGTCTGGCAGCCCTCTCTCTCTCTCTCTATCCCTCTCATCTCTTTCTCTCTCTCTGCCTCTCTCTCCCTCCCCCTCTCTCTCTGCCTCCCTCTCTCTCCCCCTCTCTCTCTCCCTCTCTGCCTCTCTCTCTCCCTCTATCCCCCTCTCTTCCTCTCTCCCCCTCTCTCTCTCCCTCTATCTGCCTCTCTCTCTATATCCCTCTCTTTCTCTCTCTCTGCCTCTCTCTCTCCCTCTCTCTTCCTCCCTCTCTCTCTCTTTGCCTCTCTCCCTGCCCCTCTCTCCCTCTCACTCACTCACTGAAATATTCACACTCACATAAATCTGTTTCTATATCCGTCCCTTTGGTTTTCTGCTCAAGGCTCACACACACATCACACTTCCCCAGTAATGCAGAGGTGAAATGCAGAAGCAAAAAATATTCCATAATTCAAAAAACTCATAATTTTTCTATTGTTCCTTATATATTTTTTATCTTAGGAAGTGAAGAGGGTGTGTGTACCTTTAGTATACTGCAGTAATTAAAAATATATATATAATTTTAACCTTTATTTAAACAGGTAAATCCCATTGAGACCGGAGACTCTTAGTCAAGGGAGACCTGTTCCCATTTACACGTTACCATTCACACAAACATTACATACACCGATAGCAGCTACCACGCAGAGTGCAAGCTAACTATCAGGAGACATTTAGGGTTCAGTGTCTCTTTGCCCAGGGACACTTGGACATGTGGCGGGGGAGACGGGGGATCGAACCACCGACCCTGTAGTTGAGGGTCGACCGCCCTACACACTTCAACACAGCCCAAAACAACCCCTTTAAAGTGTCTATGAGGAGCTTTCAGTGTTACTTAATAGTAGCGCCCCCTTAGGACAAAGACAGTAGTGTCCTACGGATCTTTATCCATGTTCACAAAAGGCCTACCAGCATTCCTCTCAATTTTTTTTCACAAATTCACTTGAATATAAACGGAGTTGAAAGGATGACTGTTTTTGTTTATTCTTTGAACTGGGACGGATTCTTTCCATCGGCCAAATGTCACTTTAGCTGCAAATGAGCCTAAGGTACACACACTCACGCACACACACACACACACACACACACACACACACACACACACACACACACACAGAAAGGGCTGGCAGCTGCAGAGAAGCTGGTTGTAATTTCAGTCATTTCTTATCAGCTATCAGCAGCACCAAGGAAAGGTCAACCACACACACACACACACACACACACACACACACACACACACACACACACACACACACACACACACACACACACACACACACACACACACACACACACACACACACACACTGCTTTAGGTCAGCAACCCTTACTCCTAGAGCTTATCTGTCTCTGTGTATGTGACCTTGTGTGTTTGAACCCTGACGCTTCCTGCACCAAAGACCCCTCTCTCTCTCCCTCCCTCTCTGTCTCTCACCCCCCTCTCTATATTAATGTCCCTCCCTCTCTCCCTCACTGTCTCTCTCTCCCTCCCTCTCTCTCTCCCTTCCTCTCTCTGTCTCTCCCTCTCTGTCTGTCTCTCTCTCCCTCCCTCTCTCTCTCTCCCTTCCTCTCTCTGTCTCTCCCTCTCTCTCTCTCCCTCTCCCTCCCTCTCTCCCTCCCTCCCTCTCTCTCTCTTTAATTGGCATGACTCTTGTGGGAAACAAACAGTGTTGCCAAAGTGTTACAATATTACAAATCATACCAAAAGAGAACATTCAGAACAGTATGTACTCTCTGTCTCTCTCTCCCTGTCTCTCTCCCCCCTCCCTCTCTCTTTCTCTCCCCTCTCTTTCTCCCTCTCTCTCTCTCTGTTTCTCTCACTCCCTCTCTCCCTCTCTAAGTCACTCTCTCTCTCTTTCCCCCTCTCTCCCCCTTTCCCTCTCTCTCTCTCCCCCCTCTCTCTCTCCCTCTCTCTCTCCCCCTCTCTCCCCTCCCCCCTCCCTCTCTCTCTCTCTCCCCCTCCCTCCCTCCCTCTCTCTCTCTCCCCTCCCTCCCCTCTCTCTCCCCCCCCCCCTCCCTCTCTCTCTTCTCCCTCCCCCCCCTCCCTCCCTCCCTCCCCCCCCCCCCCCCCCTCTCCCCCCTCCCTCTCTCTCTCCCCCTCCCTCCCCCTCTCTCCCCTCTCTCCCCCTCCCTCTCTCTCTCCCTCTCCCCCTCTCTCCCCTCCCCCTCCCTCTCTCTCTCTCCCCCCCTCCCTCTCTCTCCCCCCTCCCCCTCCCTCTCTCTCTCCCCTCCCCCTCCCTCTCTCTCTCCCCCCCCCCTCCCTCTCTCTCTCTCCCTCCCTCTCTCTCTCTCCCCTCCCTCCCTCTCTCTCTCTCCCCCCCTCCCTCTCTCTCTCCCCCCCCCTCCCTCTCTCTCTCTCACAGTCACAAAGTGTATTTTAACTTTAACCCATTGATGACGGCTGCTGCGCGATGCCACATTGGCTCTCCTGCCTGATGCTGCATCGTGCAGCATTATTACTTTTTCTAATTTTCATGGCATTCCCAGCATAGAATGCACTGTCATTGGTTCAAATACACATGAGGTGGGTTTTGTTGATTTTTTTAAGACCACGTGACCACCCAAAAGTTGTGTGGTTTGCCGAAAATCACGTCAATCAAAAAAAATAAAAAATAAAAAAATAAAACAAAATAATAATAAAAATACGCCGGCTATGTCGGCGACGGAACAGTTAGTGGAGTTTGGTGCGTAGAATCAAGGTCTGCTATAGACTACTGACGAAAATCACACAACACATTGCATCTATTTATTAACAATATTTAATAATTTTCTAATTCATCTAATTTTGACGATTTTTAGAAATATTTGTTGGTTTGTAAGCGCTAAGGGAGCATGCTTAAATAAAACCTGTGAACCTTAACTTTTAAATGTATTTTATTTCATGTTTCTATGTGCTACACAGGCTTAGATATTAAGGTTTTGGAAGACTTGACAATTCGTAATATTTTTTCAGAAAACCCTCAGGCATTAAGGACATGCATCCTAGATTGCCATAGTCATCAATGGGTTAACGTTGTTTTTTCCACAAACTGACAAACTGATAACACACACAAACATGACGGACTGTCGCTCCTGTTTCAGATAAGGAAGAGGCCTCAAGCACAGTTTACACTAGCAAGAACAGGGGGGAATATTTACTCATAAAAAAGTAATGTAAAAAATAAAATACAATAATAATAATAATAATAATAATAATAATAATAATAATAATAATAATAAATTGCAAAAAAGAAATATTGTAAAATTAAATAGCAAGAAAATGTATTTAAAATGTGTAAAAAAATATATATATTTAATAATTTGAATAAAATAAAATAATAATTGTAAATGGCCATGGTTATTTTCAAATGGTTGCATCAAACTCTCACATAACGATATCTTCGCTTCGATGAGAGATTCAGTTTTTAAAAACGTGAGACTAGAATATGTTTGTAAACCAAACTGTGGGCCCTGCTGCTGTAAACAACAACAGTGAAACAGTAACTTTTCAGGAAGCTTTCTAACTTCAAACAGTGTTCCAGGGATCTACATTTTCCCTGTGAGGAATGTTTGTTTATTCAGTTATTATGAGAATATACCTTAGCAAATGTTTCACTTCTCTGACACAGCGAAAGTTACACACTGCAGCTTTAAGCTCTGATCCTAGAAACAGGTGAAGTCGAACAAATGGTGTGTACAAATATTTACATTTTATTTATTAGGCTTTTCAACAAAAAAACAACATAAGTATGCAGTCACAAAAAGGTTGATAAACTCAAGCACATTTTACAGTAGAGACGATGGCTGTGATGGAAAATCCCTACTAACGTCCTCCCTCCTACATACTCAACATGTATATACTACATACTAAAAGCCCTACTAACGTCCTCCCTCCTACATACTCAACATGTAAATACTACATACTAAAAGCCCTACTAACGTCCTCCCTCCTACATACTCAACATGTATATACTATATACTAAAAGCCCTACTAACGTCCTCCCTCCTACATACTCAACATGTATATACTACATACTAAAAGCCCTACTAACCTCCTCCCTCCTACATACTCAACATGTATATACTAGATACTAAAAGCCCTACTAACCTCCTCCCTCCTACATACTCAACATGTATATACTACATACTAAAAGCCCTACTAACGTCCTCCCTCCTACATACTCAACATATATATATACTATATACTAAAAGCCCTACTAACATCCTCCCTCCTACATACTCAACATGTATATACTACATACTAAAAGCCCTACTAACGTCCTCCCTCCTACATACTCAACATGTATATACTACATACTAAAAGCCCTACTAACATCCTCCCTCCTACATACTCAACATGTATATACTACATACTAAAAGCCCTACTAACGTCCTCCCTCCTACATACTCAACATGTATATACTATATACTAAAAGCCCTACTAACGTCCTCCCTCCTACATACTCAACATGTATATACTATATACTAAAAGCCCTACTAACGTCCTCCCTCCTACATACTAAATATGTATATATACTATACTAAAAGCCCTACTAACCTCCTCCCTCCTACATACTCAACATGTACATACTCCATACTGTCTACTTAACCATCCATTGTGTATGCGAGGTTCGTTGGACTGTTTAGACTGAAGTATACAGAAGCAATAAAGAATTAAAAAAAACACTTCTGTGTCGTTTGAAAAGCTGCAATGCATTGTGGGGGCGGTTGAGTAGGAAAAGTAACCTATCGATCCATACATAAAATCTTCCCGGAAGTAAGTACTTATCCGGGCATTTCTCGCCTACACAAACTTGCATACACAACCACGACATACTCAAATTGACGTAAAAATTTGTATGAGTAGGACGTTAGTAGGGCTTTTAGTATGAGTAGGACGTTAGTAGGGCTTTTAGTATGAGTAGGACGTTAGTAGGGCTTTTAGTATGAGTAGGACGTTAGTAGGGCTTTTAGTATGAGTAGGACATTAGTAGGGAATTTAGTATGAGTAGGACATTAGTAGGGCTTTTAGTATGAGTAGGACGTTAGTAGGGCTTTAGTATGACGTTAGTAGGGCTTTTAGGGCGTTAGAAGTAGGCTTTTAGTAGGGCTTTTAGTGAGTAGGGCGTTAGGGCTTTTAGTATGAGTAGGGCGTTAGTAGGGCTTTTTTAGTATGAGGGCTTTAGTAGAGGCGTTAGTAGGGCTTTTAGTATGAGTAGGACGTTAGTAGGGCTTTTAGTATGAGTAGGACGTTAGTAGGGATGGACGTTAGTAGGGCTTTTAGTATGAGTAGGACGTTAGTAGGGCTTTTAGTATGAGTAGGACGTTAGTAGGGCTTTTAGTATGAGTAGGACATTAGCAGGGCTTTTAGTATGAGTAGGACGTTAGTAGGGCTTGTCCAACACAGCCATAATAACCTAACCAGAAGCTTTGACGGACAGTGTCACTACAAAAGAACAGTGGTTTTTCAAAATAAGACAATTTCATATGTGTGTAGTTGGGTCCATTTTTGGCAAACTTTGGTTAAAGTCCATCGGATATATACAAACACAGACAGAGGAGCTAAGAAAATGGCAATAGTTTGGTTGTTATAAGTGTTATAAGGCTGAAAATAAAAATAATCAGAAAGCTACTGATCAATTACAAACATTTGAATAACTCTGCGTACTCTGCACACATCTCTCTTTATATATATTTTTTTGATTGTACATTTTCTTTTCATTAATTTTTAACTACCGGTAAGTTGTTTTGGCAGACGTTTTAAAAAGAAAAAATTCTACTAAAGGTGCAGTCAGTGATTCTGGAGAACGCTTGTTGTCAAAAATCACTTTTTTTTTTTAACAAAATCAGTGAATATCTCCTCATGATCCACTACTACCTGTCTGTTGTGTGTTCACTGAAAAAAATCCAGGGTTAATACACAGCCTAGGCTCTGTAAATGGGCATACTGCTAGATACAGTAGGCCCCCTTTGTTTACCTTCCAGTTAACACTGACTCCACCCCTGCGTTCTGAATCGCATACTCTTTCTTTTTTCTATTCTACATACTACATCTGACCATAAAAAGAATCTAGTTAGGATGCAGTATGCTACAATTGGGACATACTTTAACTTATTTACAGTATTTCATCATAACATGGCTCCTTGATCTTGCCTCTTGCTTTTATATCCGTCTCATCCCCGTTTGTTTTCATATGGAGGCTCCGTCGATGTGACGTCACTTCACGTGCGCACTGGATTGTGGGTCAGAATCGCCCCAAATAGCATGCTGTTTTCAACACAAAAAATCTTGGCCGGATGAAGTAGGACATCCGGGTACTTCTAACCATCCTAAATCTGGCCACAAGGATCGGGACATCCTAAATCTTTTTTCTACCATACTAGATGGTAGAAAGTATGCGATTCGGAACACAGGGCACCTTTAAATGATAGAGTTTTCTTCAATGGTAGGGTGTTCAACAATACAGACGGACATCAGAATATTTGGATTTCTGACATTTGGAGGACCAGAGAGAAAGAGTGAAAGATACCCTGAAAGAAAGTGATTTTTCTCTTAAAGGTGTAGTCAGTGATTCTGGAGAACGCTTGTTGTCCAAATCACTTTTTGTACAAAATCAGTGAATATCTCCTCATGATCTGCCACCTGTCCGTACTGAAAAAAAATCCAGTGTTAAACCACAGCCTAGGCTCTGTAAACTGGTGTGTAAACAAAGGGGTCGGAGCAGTAAGGTGAGGAGATATTCACTGATTTTGACAACAAGCGTTCTCCAGAATCACTGACTTCACCTTTAAATGCACAAATAAATAGAGACCGATTTGGCACAAGTGAACGGCTACGGTAAATGTAACAGGTTTACAATATTTAAAAGTGTAGATTCTTGAAAAAGTGTCTTGGGTTCCACAGTTCTTAACCAAAAGGGATTAAAGTGTTCTTTAGCTTTTACAAAATGCTGTGCCATATAATAAGGATACAAAAATACAACGCTATGCAAGACAGGGGGCTATGAAAAGAGCGTTTTGGAGAATACTGCTGGTTCACCGTTTGGTTTGGCTGGACGATGCGATGGCAAAGCGACAGCAGTAGTGGCATTCGCACTGTCACAATGAAAAAGTTAGAAAAACTCACATTTTTGACACACTGGATTTTTCAGTTTTGAGGCTAAAATTAAAAATGTTTCAGGAATACTTCACCCATAATGAACCGGCGTTCTGTCATTATAAAATCGCTATTATGATATAATGAATGAGGTTTTTCTTCCCTCAGTCTTCCCTTGGCCCAGCTGTCCTGTTAGCTATCCTAACCCTAAATTTTTACTAGTGTGACGTCACACTAATGAGGGTCACACACACACACACACACACACACACACACACACACACACACACACACACCCAATGATCTCTTAAGTATAAATAAAGGTTAAATATATTTTTTTTTGAATGTCGGCCATTTTCTGCCTACAATTGTTTTCTTTAAAAGTATTAATTTTATCGTCAAAACTCAAAAAAAAAATTCCAGTGGCATGAAATTTTGAATCTCCCAAACTTTTTCATTATCACATTGCAGAGTGAGCGTACATCCGGTCCGCACCATTTTCGAAACTGTAAATTCGACGAATGGCGGTCTAGTGAAGAGGCTCAGTGCTTATTTTCAT
>CM049405.1:2022500-2027500 GCA_026929865.2 Hyperoplus lanceolatus | reverse complement strand
CTGTCTATCTGTCTGTCTCGTCCGTCCGTCCGTCCGTCCGTCCGTCTGTCTGTCTACCATAGCTAGCAACATTTTGTACAGAGCCTATGCTTTGTATTGACACTGGATTGTATTCATTAGCACACACACACACACACACACACACACACACACACACACACACATACATACACACACACACCATCTTTAACTATGTTCATAGGGGGTCTGAGGCGCCTTCAGGTTCACAGTGTTTAGTCAGTGAAACAATGAGACAGGAAACATCTGGAGAGCTGAGACAACCAACCTGACACACACACACACACACACACACACACACACACACACACACACTGAGACCCAACCTGACACAAACTGGATCCTATCGTCATCCGCTAAACAACAAACAAATACAAACAAACACAATACACTATCAATAGTGGCTTAAAGGTGGAGTGTATGTCTGTCTGTCTGTCTGTCTGTCTGTCTGTCTGTCTGTCTGTCTGTCTGTCTGTACACCATTCACTATCAATACAGAGTGGCTTAAAGGTGCAGTCAGTGATTCTGGAGAACGCTTGTTGTCAAAATCACTTTTTGGTCAAAATCAATGAATATCTCCCCATGATCTGCTAAATGAAATCTGGTGTTAATTCCAAGTTTAGGGTCTGTAAAAGGGCTGTTGCTAGCTATGGTGGGCTTCTTTTGTTTACATGCCATAGGCTGTGTATTAAACCTGCAGTGTGTAGAATTTGGGGTTTTATTTCCTAGCAGATTTGGTAGAAAGTAATTATAATATCCATAAGTACATTTAATTTAGTGCATAATAGCTGAATTTTTTTTTTGAATTATTATTTTTTCCCTTAGAAAGGGTCTCATATATGTCCATATTTCTGCATATTTTGGACTAAGGCCTAGTGCCGCCATCTTGAAAGTGTCATAGTTGGAATGTCATCAGGTGCATTGTTTACAATTTAGAATTGTTCTTGTCCTTGAAGGCCACTGTAGCTTCTGTTATTATTCTAAAGGGGTGGGGTTACCCAGGGAGCGTTGCATTCTAGAACTTTGTAGAACTTTCTTGATGATGTCATATTACACACTGCCCCTTTAAAGGTGCTATGAGGAACTTAATATTTCTGAAACAGTCTAATTTTTCCCTCTGATGATCATAAATGATATCTAACAGCAAACGAGACCATCAGTGCAAAAATAATGCTATTTTTATATAGTTTTTCTTAATGTCTTTGTCATGGGGTATACGCTCACCCAGGAACAACAGCTGGCGTGGTGAAAACTCTACCACTTTTGTCCAAAGGGGCCTGTGGAGTCAGTGATTCTGGAGAACGCTTGTTTTCAAAATCCACTTGTTAAAGGTGCAGTGTGTAATATGACATCATCTAGAAAGTTCTACAAAGTTCTAGAATGCAACGCTCCCTGGGTAACCCCAACCCTTTAGAATAATAACAGAAACTACAGTGGCCTTCAAGGACAAGAACAATTCTAAATTTTAAACAATGCACCTGATGACATTCCAACTATGACACTTTCAAGATGGCAGCACTAGGCCTTGGTCCAAAATATGCAGAAATATGGACATATATGAGACCCTTTCTAAGGGAAAAAATAATAATAAAAAAAAACATTATGCACTAAATTAAACATACTCATGGATATTATAATTATTTTCTACAAAATCTGCTAGGAAATAAAACCCAAAATTCTACACACTGCAGGTTTAAAATAAAAGTGTGCGTAGTCCGTTCCAGACATTGGGCGCATAAACGCTGAATGCTGCCTCTCCCTGTTTAGTCCTAGCTCTGGGGACTTTTAAAAGACCTGTCCCAGACGACCTAAGGGCTCTGTGCGGCTCATAACATATCAGCAGATCAGTAATATATTTTGGCCCTAAACCATTTAAGGCTAAATGTTCACCTGAAATGCACACGTGCTCTATAAATAAAATTGCCTTGCCTTGCCTTGCCTTGCCTTGCCTTGCCTTGCCTTGCCTTGCCTTGCCTTGCCTTGCCTTGCCTTGCCTTGCCTTGCCTTGCCTTGCCTTGCCTTGCCTTGCCTTGCCTTGCCTTGCCTTGCAACAACACCATCTGTGTCAGTTCACACCATTCTGCTGACTCAGACACAAACCCTCTGAACGGTGACTTCATCGAATTCCCCAAAGGAACACTCTGTTAAAATTGATCAGCAAATGTGCAGAAGATTTGATAAGGTTAGATAAGAGCCTTAAACAGTATCAAGTATTTATGTGACTAAACCTTCTTGTCTGTTAGCGTCTGTATATTTCTCCCACACAGACATTATCTCAACAATATATATTTTTTCATTACTCCGTTTTAAGATTTCTTTTTGGCATTTTTATGCTTTATTGATAGTGTAGAGACAGAGTTGAAATGGGGCAGAGAGGGAATTGACATGCAGAGAACGACCACGGGCTAGAATCGAACCCGGGTCCGCTGCTGGCCGAGGCCCATGGGGGGGGGGGACGCCCTACCAACTGAGATAAGGGCGCCCCCGTATTTTCATTACTCCTGAATGAACCACATATCTCAACTAACTTCTAAAGCACTTACATCAACTAAACTTTCCATAAATCATTCTCAGCACTATTCTGAATGTTATCACAGAAGGATTTGTTCATATGTTGTTCACTGACTGATTTATGAGACATTGGCTGTGTCTTGATTCAGAGACCGCGCACTTGGTAGGACGCAGTCTCGCGGTCTATGAAGGCTATAAGGCCGATTTTAAGGCCGGTTTTAAGGCCAACGAGCCTTGTTAAACGGGACGGTCTCCGCAGGTCTCCGTTTACGAGCATTTACGGTTCACGTAACAAGCCGTTACCTTGCGTGACGACTCGCCGCTCCTGTGCTGCCTAGCAACCCTGTTTGCTGCCAACGGAGACAGCCTTGTCAACAGAGGAAAAAAGAAAAAGAAGTTGCCTACCAGACGAAAAGAAAAAAAAGTACAAGAAAAAAAGAAAGGAAGATAAAAGTTAAGAAGATGGAGCAACACGTTGCTGTTTTGTTATTTTTTATTTTATTGTATGCAATCTCTGAAAAAAACACAATGAATCTTGGGATATGTTGGGCCACGAAGGATACATCTGATGCAGCCTTCAAAACCGTGAAAAGAAGGCTGCATTTCTCGGCCGCATATGAGGAGCCTTGCAAGGAGCCTTGCAAACGGGACAGCCTTTGCGCGCCGCTATGACGCAATCGGTCTTCAAATGCAGCCTACGTAGGGTGCAACCCCTGAATCAAGACACAGCCATTATGTTCTTATAAGTATGCAAAAAATGCATTTTTAAAATCCTGGACATATTACGTTTTGATTTATAAAAATGAAAAAAGGCTCAAACTAACACTGTAGTGTCTAATTCCCCAAAGGAAGGTTCTGTTAAAATGTATCACCAGGGGCGCTCTGGTGGCGTAGTGGATAGAGCACGTGCCATGTCGGCTCCGGCCTTCGTTGCAGTGTTCGCGGGTTCGAATCCAACCCGTGGACCTTTACTGCAGGTCATCCCCCCCCCCCCCCCTCTCTCTCTCTCTCTCTCTGTCTCCCCATTTCAACTCTGTACAATCAAATAAAGCTTGAAAATGCCAAATTACCTTAAAAAAATAAAAATGTATCAGCAAATGTGCAGAAGATTTGATACCGTGAGACAAGAGCCTTAAACAGTATCAAGTATTTATGTGACTAAACCTTCTTGTGTGTTTGCGTCTGTATATTTCTCCTACACAACCATCTTTAACGGACATTATCTCATCGAATTCCCCAAAGGAACCTTCTGTTAAAATGTATCACCAAATGTGCAGAAGTTTTGATAATGTTAGATAAGGCTTTAACAGTAACAAAAGGAAAGGCAAGTTTATTTCTATAGCACAAGTCATACACAAGGCCACTCAAAGTGCTTTACAGGGACAAGATTAAAATACATAAAACTCATTAGAAAAGCACAAAGAAAGGGAAGATTAGGGAGCTTTGTGTAACTTCCTTGGTTTTTCAATAATTGATTGGATTTATATAGCGCTTTATTTCGATGTTGTTGACTCAAAGCGCTTCACAGGGTTCCAGGTTCAATTCGTTCACACACAGTCATACCGGTGGTGGTAAACTACCATAGTAGCCACAGCTGCCCTGGGGCAGACTGACGGAAGCGTGGCTGCCATTCAGCGCCTACGGCCCCTCCGACCACCAACTCAAACACACAGCAATCATACACATTCACACAAGGCAGGGTGGGTGAAGTGTCTTGCCCAAGGACACAACAACCATGACACAGGTGGCCGGGCGGGAATCGAACCTCCAACCCTTTGATCATTGGCCAACCCGCTCTACCACCTGAGCCACAGTCGCCCTAAATTTTCAGATACTAGAAATGTAATTTGCAACATTCTACTGGAGGTTACATTTGGGAATTTTGTCACACTTCATCTCCCATCCCTCAGATATACTGTCACTATCTAATTCAAGGGCCAAAATATCCCCAAAACCATTTTTTTTTAAAACAGGTAAATCTCATTGAGGCCGGAGACTCTTTTTCAAGGGAGACCTGTTCCAATTCCCACGTTACCATTCACACACACATTACATACACCGATAGCAGCAGCAGCAGCTACCACGCAGGGTGCATTTAGGGACATTTAGGGTTCAGTGTCTCTTTGCCCAGGGACACTTGGACATGTGGCACCCGATAGATTATGCTCAAATCTACAAAAAAAAAAAATAATAATAATAATAATAATAATAATTCTGAAAGCTGGACAATGCAGTGTTGTAAATTAGATGGTGCACTCTCCGGGCGGCTATTTATTTCATTATTTTATATATTGAGCAGGAAGATATTGAGCGAGCGAACAGGTAGTTGGCACATACAGCGACATTATAAATCTGGTTCTGTAGTGCTGAGGAATACACACACAGTTACGGACACACACACACAGTTCTTACACACTCACTCACTCACTCACTCACTCACTCACTCACTCACTCACTCACTCACTCACTCA
>CM049405.1:2015000-2017500 GCA_026929865.2 Hyperoplus lanceolatus | reverse complement strand
AAATCTGTCTCTCTCTCCATCTCTCTATCTCTCTCACTCTCCCTCTATCTCCATCTCTCTCCCTCTCCCTCCCTCACTCCCTCTCTCTCTCCCTCACTCCCTCTCTCTCCCTCTCTCCCTCCCTCACTCCCTCTCTCTCTCCCTCCCTCCCTCTCCCTCCCTCCCTCCCTCCCTCCCTCTCCTCTCTCATTCACTTACTTTTTACTTCTGTCATGGATATATGGTTTTCAATATCACCTAAGGCATTCAGTGCAAAACTCCCTTCTTTCTTAAACACAATTTGACCTTTGCGTATGGCCCAACGCCCCATAAAACTTTGCAATTTCATTTAATGTGTATGTGTCTTTCTTTAGTGCTAGTTCCTATTACAGAAGAGTATAAGTGCCACTATAGTGATATAAAAAGAGTTTAATTTTTTTAGACCACCGTAAAGCTTGAATTGATTCTAACTTCCAGGATCAATAAGTCATGAGCAAAACGTTATTAAAACACAAACGATGCATCTTTGCTATGGTCATAAGGCAGACTGTGTGTGTGTGTGTGTGTGTGTGTGTGTGTGTGTGTGTGTGTGTGTGTGTGTGTGTGTGTGTGTGTGTGTGTGTGTGTGAGTAACGGTCTGTTTTACTGAATTGATTCTCACACTCCAGGGTTTAGATTAATAAAGAAAGAAATCTATCAGAGCGGCCTGGGTGATCTATTGACTTTAAAAGATCAGCATGCTGCCCACAAACACACACACACACACACACACACACACACACACACACAGCAACTCTGTAACTCAAGCAACAGAAGCTTGGAAGGAGGACAAAATATTTCTGCTTCGTTCCAAAAAAGCTCCTCAGGTCCCCATTAGGACTGAATGCCAACACAGCGGTTCAGTTAGTTATCGAGTGCACACACACACACACACACACACACACACACACACACACACACACACACACACACACACACACACACACCAGCAGAAATAACAAACTGGACAGCAGCCCGAAAAGCCCAAGTGCCAAGAGTCGAGAGCAGCTGTTAGGAAAGAAAAAATCTTGTGCTCACAGAGAAATCTCCAGGCAGACAAACACACACACACACACACACACACACACACACACACACACACACACACACACACACACACACACACACACACGTTGGATAAAGAGATTCTATTTTAATTTGTACAACAAAGCAGCAGCAATGGACTCATTTGCATTTTCTCAAATCAATGACTCCAAGAGAGAAAATGCTAAGTCACTTTCAACAGTAGCGTATGCCAAGGTTTAAACTCACACACACACACACACACACACACACACACACACACACACACACACACACACACACACACACACACACACACACACACACACACACACACACACACACACACACACACACACACACATACACACACGCACACACACTAAGCCTACCGGACAGACCTACAATCAACTTCAACAAAAACCAAGCAAGAGCAAGTAATAAGCAAACAAAAAGCGCCTTTGACAAATTTTGACGGTATAAACCTAAACACACACACTGTCACTCTCACACACACACACACACACACACACACGCACGCATGGACAGACACACACACACACACACACGCACGCACGGACACACACACACACACACACACACACACACACTAACCCTAACTCTTACCGTCAGCAGTTCTTTCTGGAAGCTCTTCCTCTCTTTGCTCTCGGCGTTGTTGCAATCTTCCTTCAACTTCTCCAGAACCGACGCCACCCGCTCCGTCTCGCTGTCCAGCTCCGCGCGACAAAAATGCGTCAACGGCAGGTTCACGTATCCCAGGGCATCCGCGAAAGCTCTCCAATTACCGATGTTTTCCATGAGTATAGTCCTTACCGACGCGTAGATGTACGTGAGGAACTTGCAGGGCTTTAATATCTGCTCCAAAAGCAATGACGTCGTCAGCTCGGGCCCGCTGAAGTATATCGGTTTGACCTTGCCGACAACTAGGACATTCTTGGCGTGAACGAACCCCATCTTGCCCTGGTAATATCCGATGTACCATTCTTTGGTCCACAGTTGGCCCTTCAGCTTGATTTTCTCCTCGCTAAGAATCGCCACAAAGTCCCCTTTCTTGTACTCCAGCAAGTACTGGTTCTTAGTTTGTCGGATCACCGTTTTAATCAACTTCCCGAACTTCAAATTGTTAATTCTCCGGTCCTGGAACACGGGGTATTTGGTGGCGATCGCGAGCGGAGATAACACAATCTTCCCCACTTCTTTTTTCTTGAGGAAGCGCCTTTGGACGGATGTTTTGGGCCCAGCTTTCGGTGGCGGGGTCGGGGTTTGCACACAAAACTGCGCCAGTATGCAATCGTGATCGTCCTTGATTTGGACTCTAAGGGTGAAATCGGAAACATCGTCTGAGTTTCGCGAGGCAATGATATAAACAAGCCTGCTGACTTTGCCTAGCTTAACCTGGAAGCCCCTTACAACTCTGGCTTGCTCGCTTGCCTTTACC
>CM049405.1:1990000-2005000 GCA_026929865.2 Hyperoplus lanceolatus | reverse complement strand
AACTAGTAAAAATGTCTTTAAGCCCTGCGGAAATGTTGATTGATTGATTTTTGATTGATTTTATTCGACCATTTCATATATAAAAACAAGAACAGCACTCTGTTACATTAAAATACATAAAACACAAAAAAAGCCCTAATTATCTCCATTGTGGTTATAATAATAATAATTGATTGGATTTATATAGCGCTTTATTTCGATGTTGTTGACTCAAAGCGCTTCACAGGGTTCCAGGTTCAATTCGTTCACACACAGTCATACCGGTGGTGGTAAACTACGATAGTAGCCACAGCTGCCCTGGGGCAGGCTGACGGAAGCGAGGCTGCCATTCCGCGCCATCGGCCCCTCCGACCACCACCTCAAACACACAGCAGTCATACAAGGCAGGGTGGGTGAAGTGTCTTGCCCAAGGACACAACAACCATGACACAGGTGGCCGGGCGGGAATCGAACCTCCAACCCTTTGATCGTTGGCCAACCCGCTTAACCACCTGAGCCACAGTCGCCCCAAAATATTATTATTGGTTATGAAGAAAAGTCAGTCTGTGTTATGTTGTAACTGTAACTGTGTTCTGCTGTCTTTCTTGGCCAGGTCTCTCTTGAAAAATATATTTGAATCTCAATGAGACTAACTTTGGTTAAATAAAGGTTATTATGAATGTTAGTATTTTGCTTTTGAATTTTTATTTTTATTTTTCTTTTTTCTATTGTTGTTGTTGTTATTTTACCTTCATGTTGGCCCATGTTGGCCTACTGAATGCACTATGTACATCTACTGAATGCACTATGTACAGCTACTGAATGCACTATGTACAGCACTTTGGTCAGTGAAAACTGCTATAAATGTGCTTTTATAAATACATTTTACTTACTTACTTACTAGAACACAAACACACAACTGTAAAAGTGAACACACAAACAACAGACAAACTAAACAGCTAACATGGCGTCCTCTACTTTACAGGTTTCTAAGGACTTTGTTTAAACTAAAGGTAAATGTTAAGCAGAAAATAAAAAGTCAACGAGGTGTCATGTAGGTCCCTTCAGTGCTGTTATATAGTCCAGGAAAGGCTGACATGTCTGGTTAAACTTCTCTGAGGTGTCATGTAGGTCCCTTCAGTACTGTTATATAGTCCAGGAAAGGCTGACATATCTGTTTAAACTTCTCTGAGGTGTCATGTAGGTCCCTTCAGTACTGTTATATAGTCCAGGAAAGGCTGACTTATCTGGTTAAATGTTTAAACATCCGCTGACTTACTTTACTAGTCTGCTCCAGCAAATATAGTCAGTGAGTAATGTATTGCCTATCACTTGGACTTGAAGATAGAGTGTGTGAGAATGAACGTGTGTGTGTGTGTGTGTATATGTGTGTGTGTGTGTGTGTGGGGGGGGGGGGGGCGGGGGGGCTAGTAAAAGAGAGAGAGAGAGAGAGAGATTTGTTTTTCTGTTTTTCGCCAGCTGCTACAATGCTGCCTTTACATTTGGGAATTAGTTGCTGCGTGCATCCCTACTAATTACCAGGCAACACACTGCAAATGGCAACTGTGGTGATTGATTTGCATGACAGTTGTAGGTCGTTTGTTGTTACAATTAGCTTAGATTTACAGCAGAGGCCCTACACACCCACCATTGTTCTGAATGGGGGGGTAACAGTGAGACAGTCAGTGTGTTTACATGCAGACTCATTATCGGATAACTAAAGGAATAAGACTTCAACAGGACTTTAAAACTGCATGTAAACACCTTTATCCAATCTACTTCGGACACAAATCGGCACAATAACGGACAAGAGAAGTCGGATAAGAACACCTAGATAATTCGTTCATTGTCGGCTTTCTCTCTGCATGTATACAGGGATCGGGTATCGCATATCGGACTTCTCGTTCTGTGCTTGTGTGCCTGCGCGTGATAGGCTACACCATGGGTTATTGACGGAAGAGAACCGGACGTGGCTCTAAAACCACTTGTTGAAAGCATGGTTGAAAGGGCTACAGCGCCACCTAACATAGTGGAGACAGCCATGCATCGGATATTTATCCGATTTCTGAAAGGCCATGTATACTCAGACAAGTGACATGGTCCGTTCGAGTGTCTTGTTCGATATATGTCTTAATCCAATCTAGTTGTGCCATGTGAGACAGTCAGACAGTCAGACAGTGAGACAGTCAGACAGTGAGACAGTGCTTTGTGTTTAGAATGAGGTTTGGATAGCTGCGGCTTCGGACCACCCAGAGATAACTATCTGACCTGACCCCTCTACCTTTCTCTCTCACACCACACACACACACACACACACACACACACACACACACACACACACACACACACACACACACACACACACACACGCACACACACTTCCCCCATATCTCCCTGTGGTTTAAAGAGATGAGATGGAGGCTTCACAGTCAGCAGGCAGAGCAGCATAACATTACAGCGGAATCACCAGAGAGACACAGAGAGTGACTTCAGGGTCCGATGAACACACATTACTGAATGTCCCTGGCTGTGTTATAAAAGCCCTACTAACGTCCTCCCTCCTACATACTCAACATGTATATACTCCATACTAAAAGCCCTACTAACGTCCTCCCTCCTACATACTCAACATGTATATACTACATACTAAAAGCCCTACTAACGTCCTCCCTCCTACATACTCAACATGTATATACTATATACTAAAAGCCCTACTAACGTCCTCCCTCCTACATACTCAACATGTATATACTCCATACTAAAAGCCCTACTAACATCCTCCCTCCTACATACTCAACGTGTATATACTACTAGAATATTTCCTAATAACAATGTATGGATGTCTAGTGATCTTAAGGAATGCATTCGTGAGAAAAAACACGCTTTTAGTAATGGGAACACTGAATTACTTAAGGAAAAAAAATGTGAACTAAGATCTAAACTGAGTAAAGCTAAAATAGAATATAAGGATAAAGTTGAATGTCATTATTTCACAGGAAATGCCAAGAAAGCATGGGAAGGTTTAAATGTGATGATGGGCAGGGAGACTAAGAAAAAGTGTACCCCCTTGTCACACCCCTCTCCATCTTTTGCAAATGATTTAAATGTCTTCTTCAGTCGTTTTGACAAGAATGATTTCAGTGCTGAACGTGATAGTGTGTGTAGATCCATTCCTGGATATGTCCCTATTACACTGAATGAACATGAGATTGTAGCCAGCCTGTCCAGTGTTAAGCCCAACTCGGCCCCGGGGCCGGATGGCCTGAGAGGGAGAGTTTTAAAAGAAAATGTTTATGAACTTAAAGGTATTGTGCTGGAGTTATTTCAGTGCTTGCTTAATTCTTTAACAATGCCCAAATTATGGAAAATGTCTCATATTGTGCCTATCCCTAAAAAACCTGGAACTACTGAATTAAAAGATTACAGGCCCATTGCACTTACTTCTATCTTAGGAAAATGTTTTGAGAGAGTTATAAGCAGACAAATCACAGCATCGGTTTCTAACAGCTTAGATCATCTTCAGTTTTCTCTCAAAAGCCATAGGGGAACCGATGACGCAACCATCAGTATGTTCCACACTCTCTCAAAGCACCTTCAAGCCCCCTCCCACTTTGCTAGGGCCTTGTTTATCGATTTTACCTCCGCCTTTAACAGCATGCAGATTCACATCTTATTGCAAAGACTTATCGAGATAGGAGTAAACGGTGGTATTATCCACCTTGTTAGGGACTTCCTCTCTGACTGTCCTCAACAGGTTCTGGTTAATAATACTCGGTCCGACATCACTGTAATTAATACTGGCGCCCCGCAAGGGACCATTTTATCCCCACTACTGTTTTCCATATATACAAACGAATTCCAATTAGATCTGGAAAACTTTCGTTTGTTTAAATATGCTGACGATATGGCCCTGGTTGCCTTATTAAAGAAGGGGGACACAGTCGGAGAGGGAGCATAGAGAGCATATGTGGCATCTCTTCAGAAGTGGTGTGATGCAAGTTCCTTAGAGATGAATGTCACAAAAACACAGGAACTTGTTTTTCATGAAAAGGACCATGTGCAGCCCCTCACAATTAGGGGACAAGTTGTAGAGGTAGTAGACAGTTTCAAATATTTAGGTACATTTATTGATTGCAATCTAAATTTTAGTGAAAACACAGACTATATTTTTAAAACCTGTAACCAACGTCTCCATCTACTGCTCAAACTCAACTCATTCAGAGTGAGCAAGCACATTATGGAAACAGTTTTTAAGAACCTTATTGAGGGCATTTTAACCTTTAATATGGCAATGTGGTATGGTAACCTAAACGTAAAAGGAAGAAGCAAGCTACAGAGAATAATAAACCTTGCCTCAAAAATCATAGGGACAAAACAGAAACAATTAAGTTGTATGTACGAGGAAGTGCTGAGGAAAAAAGCTGTTAAAATAGCAAACGATCCGTCCCATCCACTCCAAGGCAAATCCTAACATTTTTAAAAATTCCTTCACTCCTAAAGCGATTGGGGTACTGACCACCATGTCCCGCTGATGTGTATACTGCCACTGCTGCCCTGCTTCTTGCCCTGAAGATGTCTGTGTGTAAATGTTGTTGTTGTTGCTTTTTGTTGTTGTTGTTGTGTGTTGTCCTGCTTATTGTTTTTTATGAGACCAAAGACAAATCTCCACACCGTGGACAATAAAGAATTAACTAACTAACTAACTAACTAAAAAAAAGCCCTACTAACGTCCTCCCTCCTACATACTCAACATGTATATACTACATACTAAAAGCCCTAATTACATCCTCCCTCCTACATACTCAACATGTATATACTACATACTAAAAGCCCTACTAACGTCCTCCCTCCTACATACTCAACATGTATACACTCCATACTAAAAGCCCTACTAACGTCCTCCCTCCTACATACTCAACATGTATATACTACATACAAAAAGCCCTACTCTCTTCCTCCCTCCTACATACTCAACATGTATATACTACATACTAAAAGCCCTAATTACATCCTCCCTCCTACATACTCAACATGTATATACTACATACTAAAAGCCCTACTAACGTCCTCCCTCCTACATACTCAACACGTGTATACTACATACTAAAAGCCCTACTAACGTCCTCCCTCCTACATACTCAACATGTATATACTACATACTAAAAGCCCTAATTACATCCTCCCTCCTACATACTCAACATGTATATACTACATACTAAAAGCCCTACTAACGTCCTCCCTCCTACATACTCAACACGTGTATACTACATACTAAAAGCCCTAATTACATCCTCCCTCTTACATACTCAACATGTATATACTACATACTAAAAGCCCTACTAATGTCCTCCCTCCTACATACTCAACATGTATATACTACATACTAAAAGCCCTACTAATGTCCTCCCTCCTACATACTCAACACGTGTATACTACATAGTATACTCATGTATATGAGTATGGGAATTGGAACGCAGGGTCAATGTTTGTTCCTCTTACAAAGCGATCTTCTGTTTTTCAATGTGTTTTTAGCTGCAAAACAAGAAGTTGGCATTAAAACAACTTCCCACTGTCCTTTACACTGGTTGGCTGTTGGTTTAAGGGTTCGGAGATGTGTAGCAAACTATACATCCACTGTGAAATACCTCGATTGCTCTGTTATGAAACCTGTCCCTACTGGCCACTCTGTGAACTGCTTTTTCTTTCTTTGTCACTTCCACATTGGATGCTGGTAGAACTCTCTGTGGTTGGGGCTTGCTCACGCTTCAAGAACAAAATCAATAATTTGGGGGCGCCCTTAGCTCAGTTGGTAGGACGTCCCCCCCCCCCCCCCCCCCCCCATGGGCCTCGGCCAGCAGCGGACCCGGGTTCGATTCCAGCCCGCGGTCGTCCTCTGCGTGTCACTGCCCTCTCTGCCCCATTTCAACTCTGTCTCTACACTATCAATAAAGCAGAAAAATGCCAAAAAAAAATAATTAAACTTCTCCTCGTCAGCCAACCGTTAAAATATTCTATGTGTTTCCATACACTTCATTCAAACTTTATCTATACTCGAGATCATCAGTGACAATCACTAAAGGTTCTCCGAGGAACTTTCAGTTTGTGTTAATTCTAGCGCCCCCCTTTGGACAAAAGCGGCAGTGTTTTTACTACGCCAGCTATAGTTCCAGGGTGAGCGTATACCCATGACAAAGGCATTAAGAAAAACTATATAAAAATAGCATTCTTTGCACTGATGGTCTGGTTTGCTGTTACATGTAGTTTATGATCATCAGAGGAAAAATGAGACTGTTTCAGAAATATTAAAAAAGTTCCTCGTAGCGACTTGAAAAACACACAGGCTGTCATGCTACAATGAACAGAGCAAAACGGACAGCAATGATCAATGAATCGCTAAAATGATAAATTGCTCTGTGTCCTTCTTCCTAACATCATAATTCAAAATGTCAGCCGTGGTAAAAGCCAATTTGACTCTCACTTGATACTCAGAGCGCTTGAAGAGGCGGAGAATTAAAAAACTGACAAAAGGAATCCATCAGCACACACACACACACACACACACACACACACACACCCATCAGCGATATACACACACACACACACACACTGTATACTACACAAACACACTCACGCACGCACACACACACACACACTCACATACACACACTCACTCACACACACACACACACACACACACACACACACACACACACACACACACACACACACACATCTTGTTGTCTGTAAAATCATCTTAATGAGATGCAGCAGGGATGCCCTAGTGAACTTTTAGCCTCTTCCTCAAACTGACAAAGTGAGATGAATTATGGATGTAACTAAAGCTTTTACTGTCACTCAAACCCTTTGTGTTCCACTAACCCAAATCTACTGTTTACTCTAGTTTAGCATTTTAAACAAACCCTTTAAATTCTTTATTTCTAAATTAATGCAATTTAAAAGTAGCACAACAAGCCAAACAACAATACATTTGTGTGAGGAATTAACTCGGTGTGTAAAGGTGTTTTTGTCAAAATCAGTGAATATCTCCTCATGATCCGCTACCTGTCTGTACTGAGTGTCTGTCTCCTCATGATCCGCTACCTGTCTGTACTGTGTGTCTGTCTCCTCATGATCCACTACCTGTCTGTACTGTGTGAATATCTCCTCATGATCCACTACCTGTCTGTACTGTGTGTCTGTCTCCTCATGATCCACTACCTGTCTGTACTGTGTGTCTGTCTCCTCATGATCCACTACCTGTCTGTACTGTGTGTCTGTCTCCTCATGATCCGCTACCTGTCTGTACTGTGTGTCTGTCTCCTCATGATCCGCTACCTGTCTGTACTGTGTGAATATCTCCTCATGATCCACTACCTGTCTGTACTGTGTGTCTGTCTCCTCATGATCCACTACCTGTCTGTACTGTGTGTCTGTCTCCTCATGATCCACTACCTGTCTGTACTGTGTGTCTGTCTCCTCATGATCCGCTACCTGTCTGTACTGTGTGTCTGTCTCCTCATGATCCGCTACCTGTCTGTACTGTGTGTCTGTCTCCTCATGATCCGCTACCTGTCTGTACTGTGTGTCTGTCTCCTCATGATCCGCTACCTGTCTGTACTGTGTGTGCGCTGAAAAATAATCCAGTGTTAATACACAACCTAGGCTCTGTAAACTGGTATGTAAACAAAGGGAATGTGAACAAAGCTGCCCACCATAGCTAGAAACATGGCCGTTTACAGAGCCTGGACTGTGTATTAACCCATTGTTTTGTCAGCTCACACACAGTACAGACAGGTAGCAGATCATGAGGAGATATTCACTGATTTTGACCAAAAAGCGAATTGACAAAAAGAGTTCTCCAGAATCACTGACTGCACCTTTAACTCCCTCCTTTTCAGTCGCTGGTTAATGTCTACAGCATGTGTTAACGGGAAACAGCAAATGTTTAACCACATGGTTAAATACAGTCGTGTTTGTGTGTGTGTGTGTGTGTGTGTGTGTGTGCACGCGTCTGTGTCTATGTCTGTCTGTCTGTTTGTCTTTCTGTCTGTGTGTTTTTGTTTTGCGGATGGTTTTGAGGTGTAAAAAGTGTACAGAGTTTCACAAAAATAGCCAAAAATTCCAGACAAAGTGGTTAAAGGTGCTCCGAGGAACTTTCAGTGTGTGTTAATTCTAGCGCCCCCTTTTGGACTAAAAGCGGTAGTGTTTTTACCACGCTAGCTGTTGTTCCTGGGTGAGCGTATACCCCATGACAAAGGCATTAAGAAAAACTATATAAAAATAGCATTCTTTTTGCACTGATGGTCTCGTTTCCTGTTACATGTAATTTATGATCATCAGAGGAAAAATGAGACTGTTTCAGAAATATTTAAAAGTTCCTCGTAGCACCTTTAAGTTACTCTTTATCGTCGGCAAGCTTGGAGAACAACAACTCGTCCAGGACATACTAACCTAGTTCATGAAGCATGAAAGATGAAACAATTATAATGTTCAATTATGCACAAGACACAAGACATCCACTATACTTTATTTATACTGACTGTTATATCGCAGTTACTGTCTTGTGTTATAATATATAATTCACTATATTATTTGGCATGGGGAAAACTGTTTTATTCAAAGTAAAGAAGATATATTACAGGTGTATTCACATCTTTAATAAAGCATTTTCAAGCTTCATTAGACAGTACAGAGTTGAAATGGGGAGATAGAGAGAGAGGGGGGGGGGGGGGGGTGATCTGCAGTAAAGGTCCAAGGGTTGGATTTGAACCCGCGACCACTGCAACGAAGGCCGGAGCCAATATGGTACACGCTCTATCCACTACGCCACCGAAGCGGCCTTGAAACTACATTTTTGTACATATTTGTGAGGTGCTTTTAAAGATTTCTGTAAAGGAACCGATGGGCTTTCAGCAGCCGCCTTCTTATTCATTTACTAATAAAAATACTTTTACAAAAGGCAGTGGTAATGTTTTTTATTATTTTCAATTTCTTAAAACAAAATCTACCTATTTTCACTCTTAAGGCCTGTCTACACCAAAGATTCGCGACGAGACGGCTTGAGACTTGCGACGCCTTGCAACGCCTTGCAACGAGCCCGTCTGCAACATTCTAAAACCTGTCAGTTTACACCGCTGCGACGAGACGAGACAATGTAGCGTTTTCCATGGCAACAACCATCCTCACTTCCTTTTCAGTTCAGTGATCGTGTGTTTACTTTTTTACTTGTTTACTTTGCGTAGTAGCGTTAAACAATGGATGAAGACACAGAATATATAATGATGGCAGCAGTGTGGTGTGTTATGGAGAGACGGAGAAAAAGAGGCTTACAAAGAGGCTTACTAAAAGGGTTTGGAGCCGTCCTTGGGTGCTCCAACGTGCTACACAGGGGGCGTACATGAATTTGTGCAAGGAGCTGGAGACAGGAGACCTCCCCTCATTTGTAAATTTTTCCCGAGTGCTGCCAGAACAGTTCCGGCGTTTAGAGGAGTTGGTGACTCCTCTGATAGTAAAACAAAACACTAATTACAGAGACAGCATTTCACCGGGAGAGCGTCTAATGATGACCCTGCGCTACTTGGCAACAGGTGAGCAAAAGTCGGTATGAGAGGAAAAAACATCATTAGCCTATGTACATGATATTCACAGTTATAAGCTACATTGCTTTTAAATAATCATCGCTCCCTTCCCTTTCAGGTGACAGCTACAAAAGCCTGGCCTATCTCTTCCGAGTTGGGCCATCCACTGTGGCGAAAGTTGTGCCTGAGACCTGCAGTGCAATCTACAGTGTCTTAAAAGACGACCATTTAAAGGTTATTCTTGTTATAGCCTATGTTTATGTAGCAAATAGTGACGTGTGGTGTGGTGAGGTCCATCAAAAAACAAAAGGCTTAAACTCCGCTCGTGAGGAGATCGTTAGAACAGCTGTTGCGACCCACGAATCGCAGCCGATAATAACTTGCATAAACTATAACTTATAACAGCGATTGGCACTGCATGTAGCTAGCTACTTACTCACACACGGGTGATTCTCATAAACTCAAAATAAACACGTTTCACATGGAATGATCGCTTACTGCGGCAACATGCAGGCTCACACATCTGACCGAGAGAGAAGAGAAAGGAAACTTACAAAACAAACTCTCCGGCCGACTGACGTCACGGCCCTAACTGACAGCTATCCAAACCGAACAAAACACATCCTCACACACTGCAAGAAATAACAACACTGTAACCTATGACTTTGGGGCCTTTTCTACACAAAGGGATAGCCTATAAAGATAGCCTTCCAGTATTATAAGTCCCTGTACCTAGGCTATGTCCAGCATCATATCCACAATTATTGCACAGCGTCCAATTATGTTTCTCTGCCAGCAACAATGAAAACACAACTGCTCAATTGAATAGCCTATAAAATGCAGAATGGCTTGCATTCGGCATCAATGAATCCGAAAATTACTATTCAATAAACCCAAAAACTCACCAATTTGACTTCCTGGCTGTAGAAAGAAGCAAACCGATAGTAATCCAGTCTGACTGATAGCACAGCTAGCCGTAGCGTAGGCCTTTCTCATACTAACTATTATTTATTTTTTTCCTTTTAAAATTAAAATCCAACTCGTTAAAATGCCTCTAGTCTGAAATAGGGCTATCTGCGGGCACAGCCGTCAGCTGCAATGTTGAGTTTGAAATCCGCGGGGGTTACGACCGAATAAGCGTTGCTGGCGTTATGACAAACTGCATAAATGTCCAGTTATATCTCAAATTTAATTAGTGCATGTATGATATATAACTTAAAGGCTTATGGCATACCAATACAAAATTACATAAAAATAATCGTTAATCACTTATAATGCATATGAAAATGAAAACATGAATAAAATATAGCCTATTATATTCAACAAATACATTTTATTTGAAACATTTACCAAAAAATGTTTTCAAATCAAGAAAAACATCTAAAAATCACAATAAAAATACGCACCCAGAAACGTAGTTTTCTTCAATCCAAAAAAGTATTTATTTTCAACAAAGCACTTCCAAAAAAAGAGTAAAAAAGGTTTCAAAATAACAAATACATTCTTTTTTTGTGATTTAATCATTTCTATTGGTTTTTCGTTTTTTTTTTTTCAAAACATGACATGACAACAACAACATAGGCATACAATGCCCATCAAACATTCACAAAAAACATGCAGACAAGAAAATCAAAGAAAACAAAAACAAACAGAAAAAGCTTGTGCTACAAAACGAACATTTAAATTAGATCAATCAAGTGGACAAATTTTTTTATTTTAGTATGGATAATAAGGGTATGATTGCAACTGGGAGTATGATGGACCGGGGGTTGACGGTTGAGGACCGGTTGGGGAAGTGGAGTGGTGAGGAGGGGATCTTGAATCTGGATAATAATTTGAGTGGGCGGGAGTAGGGTTTGGGATGGTCTTGTCACGAAGCACTGCACGATAGCAGGCATCCTCTAATTGGTGTTCCAAATCAAGCCGAATGTTTTCATTTTTTATTCTTCTAATTTTGTTTTCTAAATTTTTACAGAACACTGTAATGCTATCGTTTCTTGTTGAATTGTGTTTGAGATAAGACCCTACAGCTATTAGGACATCTCTTTCCTGTTGTTCCTGATCAGCCTTTCTTTTTTTGGATTTTGGTGCACTCCGCTAATTTCAGAACTTTCCTCTTCATCTTCATCTTCAATGTTGATGTCAATGTCCTCTGTGTCCTCCAATTCTGCTTGTGCATCATCTGCTGCATCATCGTCATCCTGTAATGACAAAAATAACATGTGATTAAATCTTATTTCAGTGTCCTACAACTGAGGAGGAATGGGAAGTGGTGGCCAAGGGATTCCAGAAGGAGTGGGATTTCCCCAATTGCCTTGGTGCCCTTGACGGGAAACATGTGTCAATCCAGCCCCCGCCCTGTTCTGGATCCACTTTTAGAAACTATAAACACGGGTTCTCCGTTGTCCTGATGGCGCTGGTGGACAGCAACTACAAATTTTTATATGTTGATGTTGGCTGTAATGGCCGTATCTCAGATGGAGGTGTGTTCAGAGGCTGTACTCTGCAGGAGTCTTTGGAGAGGAGGACAGCCAACACTCCTGGCCCTAAACCACTTCCTGGCACACAGCAACTTGCACCTTATGCAGTTGTTGCAGATGAGGCTTTCCCTTTGAAGGACTACCTCCTCAAGCCCTATGCGAACCGTGGCCTTACACAAGAGGAACGTGTCTTTAATTACAGGTATGCGATTATAGCTATACTTAAATCATGATGATGTAACTATCAAGCAAATAATCTAATATTCTAATAATAAAATGTTTAGCAGTACATAATTTAAACTTATTATTGTGTTATTTACAAATATAGACTCTCAAGAGCAAGAAGAGTGGTGGAGAACGCTTTTGGTATAATGAGCAATCGCTGGCGCGTCTTTCTGAAGACCATCCACCTGCAACCCGAAAATGTGGACAAAGTGGTCCTTGCTTGCTGTGCCCTGCACAATTTTCTTCGTGAGGAAAACAGGGAGAACATTGCGGAACTCTCCATTGACCAGGGTAATAGTATTAATTCTAAGTACAATAATGTATCAGGAATTAAACAGAAAAGTCACCAAACAATAAATGTTCTTTCTGACTTTTATTGCACAATTGTAGGTGGCGAGTCTGGTGACCAAGACACACCTGGTCCAAGTCTCCGACAGGCAACGCTGCCTCAGAGCAGAAACCCAACACAACAGGCCAAGAAAAACAGGGACATAATGTGTCGTTATTTAAGCTCCCCTGATGGCTCACTCTCATGGCAGCTGGACAAAATTTGAAATCAACAATCAACAATTGAATTTAAAATAAACACTCATTAACTTTGCAAACGATTATAGCCTACCTTGTCATTCATGTTGGACATGGTTGCCCTTTTTTAATGTGTGGCTCCAGGAAGCTGAGCCGCCTCAAAATGAACACCTGTCTGGAGGTCTTCCCACCTGCACTTCCAGAAGGTGCCATTCTTTTGTACCTGTTGTACTGGGTTCTAAGGCTGTGTATCTTCTTGTTGACTTCTTTATCTGCAATGAAATATATAACAGATATTAATGAGGAGAAGAGAATTGAATCCTGTTTCTGTCATATATCTCACAAAAGAGGGTTAAGGGAGTGCTAGAAAATAATGGTGGCCACACAACATATTGACACTTTGGGCCCAATTTGGTCATTTTCACTTAGGGGGTAGGCCTACTCACTTTTGTTGCCAGCACTTTAGACATTAATGGCTGTGTCGAGTTATTTTGAGGCGACAGTACGTTTACACAGTTATACAAGCTGTACACTGACTACTTTACATTGTATCAAAGTGTCATTTCTTCAGTGTTGTCCCATGAAAAGATATAATGAAATATTTGAAGAAATGTGAGGGGTGTATCTCACTTTTGTGAGATAGGCCTAATATATTTTGACATCCAAACAAAGGCCTAGGCCTACATTTGATCAGATTAAGCACATTTTAGGCTTTTTTTTATGTAGGTAGACTATAGCCTATGGCTCATCTCACCCATTTGATTCATAGCCTACTTATTCACTTAATATTAGGGTAATTCTTTAGATTAGCCTCCTTATGGACCGGCAAATCAGATGATTAATGCGCATTGGGACTGTCAGTCCGCTACAGTTAATAAGCCTAAAGTTAACGTCTAACGGTTAGACGTTGGTCAACGTTAGTAAACGTTAACCGTTTGATAGGAACTCAGTTAGGCTATTTAAATGTTGTTGAAGTAGACAAATCAAACTTAAATGTGGGCATAATGAAAGTCTATGTTTTATATTCACTGGCTTCTGAAATCACCTTCACTAAATGCAAAGCAAGCAAGTTCAAAGATAATTATGTGACCTTATCAACAATGTGGCTTAACTATAAATATCGCAACAGTTCCAAGTCAAAGTTATTAGACAGTAGGCCTATGTTGACAGTAACGAGAACTAAAAAAACACTTACCGTTAACACCCAGGACTTGACCAATGTGGGAATGTGCTGCTTGTTTATTTATTCTGTTTGAATAGGTTTTTAAATTCGTGTCATACAGACACGGCTGCTCTTGAAACAAGTCGATGAGCTGGTCCTCTCTCTCTTCCGTCCAGAATTCAGCCATGTTTGGTTTGATAGCGATGTATGAAATTAACTGAAACGGACCGGCATCAAACCGGCATCCGACATCCGGTATTCTGACATCGCTACGAGCTGATTGGCTGTTGAAACGAGTGACGTGCCTTACGTTCTAAAACTGGACGCTGGAGACTTCGCATGCTTAAAAGCAGGCGCCACCGTCAGCCGGCTTGAGACGAGCTGAGACGCACCCGTCTACACCGCTGCGACGCACTCTGAGACCGTCTCGTCTCGTCGCGAATCTTTGGTGTAGACAGGCCTTTAAAGGTGCAGTGTGTAATATGACATCATCATGAAAGTTCTACAAAGTTCTAGAATGCAACGCTCCCTGGGTAACCCCAACCCTTTAGAATAATAACATAAGCTACAGTGGCCTTCAAGGACAAGAACAATTCTAAATTTTAAACAATGCACCTGATGACATTCCAACTATGGCACTTTCAAGATGGCGGCACTAGGCCTTGGTCCAAAATATGCAGAAATATGGACATATATGAGACCCTTTCTAAGGGAAAAAATAATTATTAAAAACATTTTTTTCAGCTATTATGCATTAAATTAAATGTACTTATGGATATTATAATTACTTTCTACAAAATTTGCTGGGAAATAAAACCCAAAATTCTACACACTGCAGCTTTAAATGCAATTTAAATATTAATGTTTTAATTTTTTTAATGTATTGTTATGCTCTGAATGGCCTTGTGTCTGAATTGTGCTATATAAATATACTTGCCCTTTTTTGAGTTGGATTTATTTGAAATAAACAAGTTAATAGTGAGCGGCTGTGTGTGTTCATATGTTCATTTTGAAACATACATTTTTCATGAAGTTTACCCGCGTGTTTATG
>CM049405.1:1972500-1977500 GCA_026929865.2 Hyperoplus lanceolatus | reverse complement strand
GACCAACTGAATTATGGTGTGGTAGGTATATATTTTAGTTTGATTTAAATTTATTTTCAGTATTAAAACCATCATTTGGATTTTTAATTAATAACAATTCTAATTTTAAATGTAGGCCTACATATCCACCTCCTGTCCTTTATCTTTCCCTTCATACAACAATATACAGAGAACATTTGAATTTTTCAAGCATATTTCGAATGGTAAAATTAATCGTGATTAATCCACAGAATCCTGTGATTAATCTGATTAAAAATTTTAATCGTTTGACAGCCCTAGTTTTTATATATAGTGGGCGTCCTGGAGAAATGCACCTGTTGGAAGACCAAGAAGAAGAAGAAGAAGTACTATAGAATAAACAACTAAATACATCTTCACCTCATCACTTGATATTGTGGAAAGACTTGAGGCAGTGGTGGATGATGCCATCTTTAGTGACTATAGCTTCTTGTCCTTGAAGGCCACCGTAGCTTCTGTAAATTCTCCTCTAAAAGGGAAGGGGTTAGCAAGGGGGCGTTGACATCTACAATCGCACCACTATGCCACAACATATTACACACTGCACCTTTAATACATACACACACACACACACACACACACACACACACACACACACACACACACACACACACACACACACACAGGTTAATGAAATCTACATCAGCAATCAGCTGTAACAGTGTTGTTGGCGGATCAGAGCGGTTATTAAAGAACGTCTGACAAGTGTCTGAGGACCAGGCCAGAATACATTAATACTGTGTGTGTGTGTGTGTGTGTGTGTGTGTGTGTGTATTTCAACTCTGTACTGTCTAATAGAGCTTGAAAATGCCCAAGCTAATGTTGATGTCAACACCTACATGAACCAATCAGGGGACACAGAGAGAGAGAGAGAGAGAGAGAGAGAGAGAGAGAGAGAGAGAGAGAGAGAGAGAGAGAGAGAGAGAGAGAGTGTGAGAGTGAGAGAGAGTGTGTGTGTATATCTCTATCGGACAGACACACACACACACACACGGACGGACGGACAGACAGACAGACAGACAGACAGACAGACAGACGAGACAGACAGACAGACAGACAGACAGACAGACAGACAGACAGAGAGAGAAGAGAGACAGACAGACAGACAGACAGACAGACAGACAGGCTTTTAGCAACATAACGGCCTAGAATTAAATCACTAAAGTATGTGTGTAGTTATTGGAACAAATGAAACCCAGGGACACTTAAAGGTGCAGTGTGTAATATGACATCATCAAGAAAGTTCTACAAAGTTCTAGAATGCAACGCTCCCTGGGTAACCCCACCCCTTTAGAATAATAACAGAAGCTACAGTGGCCTTCAAGGACAAGAACAATTCTAAATTTTAAACAATGCACCTGATGACATTCCAACTATGACACTTTCAAGATGGCGGCACTAGGCCTTGGCCCAAAATATGCAGAAATATGGACATATATGAGACCCTTTCTAAGGGAAAAAATAATACAAACATTTTTTTTCAGCTATTATGCACTAAACTAAATGTACTTATGGATATTATAATTACTTTCTACAAAATTCTACACACTGCAGCTTTAATATCAAATTATTTTCTCTTGTATTACCTTCATAGCCGCTGTTGTTGTGCAAGGACTTTTCAGCTGCAGTGTAATTACAGATTCTAACGATACTCTCTGGTATTATTTTATTCCACAGACACACACACACACACACACACACACACACACACACACACACAGACAGACACACACACAGACAGACAGACACACAGTCAGACAGACACACACAGACAGACAATAACCTTAGCAACTTTTAAGCAAAGGACTTGAATGTGTATTTTCCTTCAAAGAAGCTTGTTTGTGTATGAGTGACATTATTGGACTAGATAAGATCTTTACAATAAGTATATTTAATTTTCGAAGCCACTGTTTTCTTAATTTTCTTAGTAAGGATGTTTGGGGCAAAGACAAACTAATAATGAAATTGGAATCGAGAACTACGCCTTCCGTTAAATTAAAATACGAAAAATATGAAGGCTCATGATTAATAGCTTGGATATATCAGGTTATGATTGATAGTGCGTACCTTTTCCATATAAATGAATGTCCGTTACTTTCAAGCCATCATCGCCAAATGAGTTGACACAAAGTTGATTAAGCCAATTATCAGCTCCACAAAACTCTCTCTGTATTTCTCAGTATGGCAGCGTTTACAAACTGGTGCCCCCTCTCTCCCCCCCCTGACACTGGTGCAGGAGCTCAGAAAAATCCCCAAGAAGAGCCCAAGAAATGTTTCAGTTGTTGATTCTACTGCTGAGAAGAAAAACCTGGACGTACAGCAGAAGGTATAAAATCCATGCGCCATCACTGAAGGCTTTACCTCATGTAGATGGCGATGCACCGACAGACAGTGTTGTTGTAATTACTCAGAATTCCTCAATGGGGACGACATAAGTTACGCACTTTAGCTTTAAACATCAGTACATGTATCATATCGTTAGTCTCATAGCATAATTGCAAAAATCATATTTACTCTACTCTACTTTTACTCTACATCTACTCTACTCTACATCTACTTTACCCTACTCAATAACCCTTAAAATATGACTTTGCGGGCGCTCTGGTGGCGTAGTGGATAGAGCGCGTACCATATTGGCTCTGGCCTTCGTTGCAGTGGTCGCAGGTTCAAATCCGAACCGTGGACCTTTACTGCAGGTCATCCCCCCTCTCTGTCTCCCCATTTCAACTCTGTACTATCAATAAAGCTTGAAAATGCAAAAAAAATAAATCAAAAAAAAATATGACTTAGGCAATTATGCTATTAGGCTAACGAAAAGTAGCTGTAGAATAGATGTAGAATAGAGTAGAGTAGAGTAAATATGATTTAGGAAATTATGCTATGAGGCTAACAATTTGTTTCCTAGCAGCAGTGGATAGATCTATGCTTGAGAACATTTTGAGGCCAAGTCTATGCACTTTGTGTCTAAGCCGCCCTGCTGTGTGTGTGTCAGTCTCATGCTGGTTGTTCCTTGCCCTTTACTGTAGAATGTGTGAGTTGGTTTTAATTAAGCGAACTCATTCAATATATCTCTAAACATTAAGACAGCCCCTGATTGGTTCATGTAGTCGTCAATCTAGCCTCCAGTCAGACCGGACCCTCCCCACTGTCTATCTGTTAGTGCAGGGGTGTCAAACTCATTTTGGTTGGAGGGCCACATACAGCCTCTCTGATCTCAAGTGGGCCGGACCAGTAAAATAATGGCAAAATAACGTACATATGTCAAATCCAAATCTTTAGCTTTGTTTTTCAGTTATATGCTTTATAACTCAGCCTACATTTGTAACCTACATTATCACAGATCACAAGGGATCTCTGTACACCCCAGGAAATGTCTTAGTAAAGGTTGTTGCTGGCCATGGGAATAGGAGGTGCGGCGTGGAGGTATTTTGCTCAAAGATGCCAATACGCACTAATGAAATAAACAACTGTTTATTTGAATACACAAATACAACAGGCACTGACCTTACAGTTGTCCAATTTGGTTTGCTATATGTACAGGGACACATTTTGTGCAAACATGCAGACTGTACAAAACACAATTAAATAAAAGTGCAACTTCTACTGTTTTGATTTGATTAAATACAGAGGTTATTGGTTGTTTTGGAATTCGTTTTTCCCAATTTAATTTAATTTTAAATTTAATTACTTTTTTTTTAAATGCTCAGAAATGTGTGCTCTACAGGTCGCGGGCCGGATGTTTGACACCTTAGACACTTGACACAATCGATCATCAATATTAGCTATTTGGCCACATATATTGGCCTATTTACGGCCCTCAGAAAACTGACAGCTCTTCTTAAATGCAAGTTCATCAATTCATGGCTTAAAATCCTGAGCTGTGGAACTTTCAGCAGACATTCCTAGCTGTAAGCCACGTACGTTTCCTAACAGTTGGGAGTGTATGCGACGTGCAGATATGGCACAGGCTCCATGAAGAAGATTTTTTTTTTTTTTTTTTTTCAGAATCGATTCAAATCGGCCGAACTGATCAAAACAGATCAAAACGTGTGAGTTTGACACGTGTGTGTTAGTGAAAGGCAGCCCCTGATTGGTTCATGTAGTCATCAATCTAGCCTCCAGACTAACTCATTCAATAAATCCCTTAACACTAAGGTTGCCCTCTGACCCTAACCCTACTAACTTCCTCCCTCCTATATACTCAACATGTATGTACTACATACTGTCTACTTAACCATCCATTGTGTATGCGAGGTTCGTCGGACCGTTTACACTGAAGTATACAGAAGCAATAAAGAATAAAAAAAAAAACTTCTGTGTCGTTTGAAAAGCTGCAATGCATTGTGGGGCGGGTTGAGTAGGAAAAGTAACCTAGCGATCCATTCACAAAATCTTCCCGGAAGTTAGTACTCATCCGGGCATTTCTCGCCTTACACAAACTTGCATAACATAATTTCTCCAATCTCCGTTAGTGGAAGGCAGCCCCTGATTGGTTCATGTAGTCATCATGTACAATTTGCACTACAACACTGGCATTGACACTCAAACACACGCACAAACTTCCCTTTTCCTGGGCCATATTAAAGGTACAGTGTGTAACCTTGGGTGCATTTTCTAAGGTATATTCTCATAACTAAATAGACAAACTTTCCTCACAGGAAAATGTAGATTCCTGGAACACTGTTTGAAGTTAGAAAGCTTCCTGAAAAGTTACTGTTTCACTGTTGTTGTTTACAGCAGCAGGGCCCACAGTTTGGTTTACAAACATATTCTAGTCTTAACGTTTGGTTCCAGGTTCCTCAAGATAATTTAGTTTTGATTTATGATGATAGAATTATTCAATATGAAGAAAGATTTACAAGTCTGAATAGGACAAGAATATGTTGCCTTTAAAGTTACAGTAAAGTGTGTGTGTGTGTGTGTGTGTGTGTGTGTGTGTGTGTGTGTGTGTGTGTGTGTGTGTGTGTGTGTGTGTGTGTGTG
>CM049405.1:1962500-1967500 GCA_026929865.2 Hyperoplus lanceolatus | reverse complement strand
ATATGTGGTTACATGTTTGGTTATCAGTAAGCCATGTAAGTGCAGTGTTATATGTGGTTACATGTTTGGTTATCAGTAAGCCATATAAGTGCAGTGTTATATGTGGTTACATGTTTGGTTATCAGTAAGCCATGTAAGTGACTATGAGGAACTTTCAAGTTGTGTTGATTCTAGTCAGTGCCTCCTTTTGACCACATTTGTACAAATATATATATTTTTTCAAAGTTTTCAAATTAAATTCAAATCAGGCGTTTTTAGCCATTGGGATTTTGGTGTTAAACATAAGTCTATATATATATATATATATATATATATATATATATATATATATATATATATATATATAAGGAATGGCATGTAATTCATGGCATGTAATTCAATATTAATACATACAAACATCAACAGATTGGCTCTCTTTCTAACAGACATATTGGAAGAACATGTCCATACAACATTATCCATTACACTCACACTGCAGTAGCCAGAGGTGGAAAGAGTACAGAAATATTCTACTCAAGTAAAAGTATGATTACTTGGATGAAATTTTACTTAAGTAAAAGTAAAAGTACTGGTCTAAAAATCTACTGAAGTAAAAGTAAAAAAGTAGCTGATTTAAAATGTACCTAAAGTACAAGTTACTAGTTACTTTTTAACAGCGGGAGGGGGCAGGGGTCTCTTCAGTGTAGGGCATTCTATATATAGACAAGGGGATATAAATCTCAAACTAGTTTTGTTTAATTAAAGCGGCTACGAGTAACATTTAAATATCTTTTAAACAGCCTCATGTTTCCTCTGATAATCATAAATTACCTTTAACAGCAAACGAGACCATCAGTGCAAAGAAAGACGTTTTTAAATAGTTTTTATTACTGCATTTGGTCTGGTCGCACACCCAGTCCGATTTTCGGTTCGCTCGTGCAAGGCTATGGTCACATATCCATATTGGTCGCAGATTTCAGTGTGGCGCTGCAACGTCATTTGAGAAGCCTATCCCTCCAGGTGAGGGAAGGGGAGCGGGAGCCTTGTTTGATACAGTTATTTGTCGTCATAATGACTGATAACAGGGCTGAACCATCAAAGAAAAAAAAAAAGAAAATGCAATGAAGAAAAGCTAAAAGGGAGAGTGATATAGGCTACGGGGGGGGGGGGACGAGGGCGTTGCCAAGCAACGTGTATACAATTTCACGAGAGCGAAACTAGACTGCAGTGTTTACTCCTAAATGAATGAGCGGTTGGTACTAACACAAAGTTTGCTTTGCTTCACCATCATCAGATAACCATTATCTGAAATAGTAATTATTTACAACAACATAAACACATTACCTCATCGTGATCCATACTAACTGCCGTCTATCGTTCATTCGCTTTCTGTGAGGAGTCGGACACGTAGCCTAATCTTTCAGCTCCGTGAGAGAGAGTAGTTAGGTGACACTGCTGTATCAACTCATTGCAATCAGGTGCGTGTGGCAGTGACTGGCATTAGTTGATGCAGTGTCAAAACCACTCTCAGGGAGCCGAAAAGAGTCCTCACACTTTCAAAACACGGACATGCACTATATTGCTCCCTTCTCAGTTCACACTCACGCGCCTGGCACGCACTAGAAAACAGCTTTGCGACAGCGGGCGTCGTAAAAATACTACCGCTTTTGTCCAAAGGAGACGCCAACGTGCCATGTTACTCGTAGTGGCTTTAATGCAACACTTTTACAAATTAAAGTGCACAAATTAAACAAATCATGTCACCACACATGAATGGATGTACACTGTGTACGTTAGATAAGCAAATATGGAGCAAATCAAATAAGTCTGTTAATGTGGGAATTTAACCGGTCTACAGACCTAAACAGACTGCAGCTAAAGTTCTAATAATGTAATTGTGTATAATTGATCTAAACCATGGACATTGCAAGGTTAGGCTGCTCGATTTTGATTGACATTGTGTAATCACAATTATTATAGACAATTATTCATTGACTTAAGAACTGCAGCATGCACTTATTTAACATTTGAAACAATGACTTTGGACTTTAAACATATCCTAATTGAACTGAAAACAAGGAAAATGCAGATAAGTGAAAAATATTTTTAATAATTAATAAAATAAGTGTCAAAATCAAAATAAACCGTTGCAAATGTTGTTGATAGGACACGTCTTTTGCTAGCAGGAATGTGAGGGCACATTTTATTTATATCTCATGGAGCTGGCTGGATAAACAAGTTGCATTGTAGGCTACAGTGTTCTTAATTGATTTCTGTTGTGATGGCAAGAGTCAAGGAGCTTTAAACTTCCTGTGTTTTTTATTCCTTTATTGCTTGGTCATAGACCACTTGGATTTGACTTTAAGTGAGTAAACTAAAAGGTCGTGATGTTTTGAGGTGCAGCTGGGTCGAATATGCCTTTTTGTCTCTCTCTCTCTCTCTCGCTCTCTCTCTCTCTCTCTCTCACGCATGTCATCTGACTCGCGTGTCCACGCGTAACATATCTTGCACACTATTTTAGTCTATTAGTTTTACCTTTCTTCTCGATCAGAGGCTGACTTTCTGCGGTCTTCTGGAAATTTTTCAAAGCTCCCGGCAACACGCACCGTCTCCATCCTACTCTGCACTGTTAAGCTGAAAGCTAAGCTATCAGGTGAGGGAGGGGCCGATCGCACGGCTGGATGAAAGGTTCGCTGCGTCTTCACGTGCGGTACAATGATAGTTTAACTAGGATTATTTTGTTTTAATGATAGAGGGAAGCAATGTTTGTTGTTATCATTTAGTCGCAATGTGTTCTCTCCTCCTGTCGATCATTCACTGTGTTAGTTTCCGGTATTGTACCGTAAAAATAAAAGCCCCCCACGATATTTCTTTTCTTTTCTCTCCTTAAGCCTAACTATTTTTTTACTCAGTAACGCAGGTGATAAAAAATGTAGCGAAGTACAATACTTCAAAATAAACATACTCAAAGTAAAAGTAAAAGTATAGGTTTTAAAAATCACTTAAAAAATTACAAGTACACAAAAAAGCTACTCAATTACAGGAACGCGAGTAAATGTAATTCGCTACTTTACACCCCTGGCAGTAGCTAATACACACTGTGTAATAACATACTTTTTTTTTTTAAAGATTGTTTTTTGGCATTTTCAAGCTTTATTAGAGAGAGAGAGAGAGAGAGAGAGAGAGAGAGAGAGAGAGAGAGAGAGAGAGAGACAGAGAGAGAGAGAAAGAGAGAGAGAGGATGACCTGCAGTAAAGGTACACGGGTCGGATTTGAATCCACGACCACTGCAACAAAGGCCGGAGCCGATACGGTACGCGCTCTATCCACTACGCCACCGGAGCGCCCCATACTGTTTTTTAAGTTCCATATCCCTGACACTAAGCATATATCCCCAGCCATAACAATAAGAAAAATCCATTCATTTATATTCAAGCAAAGGCAACACCACCATAATAAAATGCATTGGATGTTATGAATAAATACAAGAGAGAGAATATGTGTTGTGATATTCAGGCCCGCAGGCCGGCGGGAGACGGATTGCAAATGCATGAAAATATGTGTGATTTCATAATACGTGTTCGGACATGAATCACTTTCTGTTGTTGTAGTGGAAAATTACCAACTGTAGATCCTGTGAACTCATGTGTGTCTGAAGGTAAATACTGCAAAGGCTTGTGGGTAAAATGAGTGGCTCAAAATAAGGCTGTGTTGGAAAAGCCCTACTAACGTCCTCCCTCCTACATATTCTACATGTATATACTACATACTAAAAGCCCTACTAACGTCCTCCCTCCTACATACTCAACATGTATATACTACATACTAAAAAGCCCTACTAACGTCCTCCCTCCTACATACTCAACATGTATATACTATATACTAAAAGCCCTACTAACGTCCTCCCTCCTTCATACTCAACATGTATATACTACATACTATAAAGCCCTACTAACGTCCTCCCTCCTACATACTCAACATGTATATACTGCATACTAAAAGCCCTACTAACGTCCCCCCTCCTACATACTCAACATGTATATACTGCATACTAAAAGCCCTACTAACGTCCTCCCTCCTACATACTCAACATGTATATACTACATACTAAAAGCCCTACTAACGTCCCCCCTCCTACATACTCAACATGTATATACTACATACTAAAAGCCCTACTAACGTCCTCCCTCCTACATACTCAACATGTATATACTACATACTAAAAGCCCTACAAACGTCCCCCCTCCTACATACTCAACATGTATATACTACATACTAAAAGCCCTACTAACGTCCCCCCTCCTACATACTCAACATGTATATACTACATACTAAAAGCCCTACTAACGTCCCCCCTCCTACATACTCAACATGTATATACTACATACTAAAAGCCCTACTAACGTCCCCCCTCCTACATACTCAACATGTATATACTACATACTAAAAGCCCTACTATCGTCCTCCCTCCTATATACTCGACATGTATATACTACATACTAAAAGCCCTACTAACGTCCTCCCTCCTACATACTCAACATGTGTATACTACATACTGTCTACTTAACCATCCATTGTGTATGCTAGGTTCGTCGGACCGTTTACACTGAAGCATACAGAAGCAATAAAGAATTTTAAAAAAAACTTCTGCGTCCATACTAAATTGGGCTTTTAGTATGAGTAGAACGTTAGGAGGCCCTACTACTGTGTGTGTGTGTGTGTGTGAGACTGTGTGTGTGAGACGGTGTGTGTGTTTGTGTGTGTGTGTGTGTGCGTGTGTGTGTGCGCGTGTGAGACTGTGTGTGTGTGTGTGTGTGTGTGTGTGTGTGTGTGCGCGCCTGTGTGTGTGTGTGTGTGTGTGTGCGCCTGTGAGACTGTGTGTGTGTGTGTGTGTGTGTGTGTGTGTGTGTGTGTGTGTGTGTGTGCGTACGTGCGTGTGTGTGTGTTGGATTGAACTGTTGGGAGGAAGTTGAGTGAAACAAAGTGTTTGTGTTAGTAGCTGTGAGGAGGTCTGAGCTTCC
>CM049405.1:1955000-1957500 GCA_026929865.2 Hyperoplus lanceolatus | reverse complement strand
ATAGCCTACATTCAATCAGTTTTTTCCGTGACTCCATTTCTCTGTGAGAGACTTGAGCATGAAACAGAATTATTATGTGTGTGTGTGATGGAAGAGCGAGAAAAAACGTGGAGTCAGTGATTCTGGAGAACGCTTGTTTTCAAAATCACTTTTAGTCAAAATCGGTGAATATCTCCTCATGATCCGCCACCTGTTTGTACTGTGTGTGTGTGTGTGTGTGTGTGTGTTTTAGTGTAGGCTACAATAAACAACATTAATTTCCCCTGAACATTCACTGGTTTATTTCATGCCTGTGCCTCTGCAACACACTCAGTTAATAACGTCCCTATTGACAGAACTAAATGACTAAACAACTCTATTCTCAATCCAATTATAGTGTGTGTGTGTGTGTGTGTGTGTGTGTGTGTGTGTGTGTGTGTGTGGTGTGTGTGTGTGTGTGTGTGTGTGTGTGTGTGTGTGTGTGTGTGTGTGTGTGTGTGTGAGAGAGAGAGAGAGAGAGAGAGAGAAAGCTTATTAGAGATCCTCCTCTTTCTATCGCTCCGTTTGAAAAGCATTTGTCACGCCGTCAACCCAAATAAAACTCACTCACTTAACTGTGAGCCTTTGATGATTTTGCAGAAGGTTTTTTTCCTTAATAAGACTGCTTTGTCCTTAAAGCTATAGTGCGTAACTTCTCTCTCTCTCTCTCATGTGATTTTACCTCAGAACAATATAGGCCTATATATTTTCATCATGTTTTTTCTTCCAATTACCGCGTGGCTGTGTTCGGAAAGCCATACTAACGTCCTACTCATATTCATTTTGACTTCAATTTGAGTATGTGACGGTTGGGTATGCGAGTAATTCCCGGATAGAGGGCGGTTATACGCTAAACAGCGTCTAAACTGCCTGAATCTTATAAGAAGAAGAAAAAATTATTAATTGCTTGAGTATACTTCAACTGAAAACGTTTCGACGCACCTCGCATACACAATCGATATTTGAGTAGACAGTATGCAGTATATAGATGGTGAGTATGTAGGATGTAGGACGCTAGTATGGCTTTCCAAACACAGCCCGTGTGTATGCCTGAGAATAGCTATCTGCTGCCCCCTGGTGGAGTATGTTAACACTACATTATTTCACTTTGTATCAGCATCAACACAGGTTTACTCACCCTTTTTAAGATTGATCTCCGAGATGATATTTTAGTTTAGTTATTTCTATACTTAAACCTGCAGTGTGTAGAATTTTGGGTTTTATTTCCTAGCAGATTTTGTAGAAAATAATTATAATATCCATAAGTACATTTAATTTAGTGCATAATAGCTTTTCTTTTTTTTTTTTTTTCTTTTTCCCATAGAAAGGGTCTCATATATATGTCCATATTTCTGCATATTTTGGACCAAGGCCTTGTCACCGCCATTTTGGAAGTGTCATAGTTGGAATGTCATCAGGTGCATTGTTTAAAATGTAGAATTGTTCTTGTCCTTGAAGGCCACTGTAGCTTCTGTTATTATTCAAAAGGGGTGGGGTTACCCAGGGAGCGTTGCATTCTAGAACTTTGTAGAACTTTCTTGATGATGTCATATTACACACTGCACCTTTAATGCATTTAAACTGTGAAAGTCTGTGAATGACCTGCAACATCACATGCGAATGAGTGAATAAAAACAACGATAACTTAGGGGTACTGCAGTTCATAATATTTAATACAATTATACAGAAAACAGCTGTACAATATACAGTGCACACACACACACACACACACACACACACACACACACACACACACACTCACTCACTCTCACTCTCACTCTCACTCACTCACTCTCTCACTCACACACACACTCTCAGAATATCTCTTTCTCACACACACACACACACACACACACACACACACACACACACACACACACACACACACACACACACACACACACACACACACACACACACACACACACACACACACACACACACACACACACACACACACACACACAGAGCCAGAGAGCACACGATGACTATAGTAGCTCACGTTGCATTAACAAACACAGTGCTCCGAGGATCTAAAACAGTTTTTTTCACTTTTTCCACTGTCGGCACATTCTCGCCCTCCCCCCCTTCCCCCTCGCCCCCCTTCACCTCATTGGCTGTTAGTTGCTATAGAAACCTTAAATATTTCCGTTGCCCTTGTCACCATGGCGATACTGTTATACTATTCTCAATCTGATCTCTGAAAATTATGAGAGAAAAAATTTCGCATATTCTTTTTCAGAAGTTTGTGAATATATATTTTCATCCAGAAAAGATCGAGCTCCCAAAGTTTCTAGAGTGATGCTTGAGAATTCAGCGTTGAGGCAGTCTGCACGCCGGGCGCGACGCAAAGAAACGGCACGAAAAAGCGAATAATTTGGAATGTGAATTTTGACGCGTCTCACTATCGGAAGCGACGTCCTAGAAAAATCTAACTTGTTTCGAAAAAACTAAAAAGCAGCGAAATTCGTGAAGCAGAAAT
>CM049405.1:1937500-1942500 GCA_026929865.2 Hyperoplus lanceolatus | reverse complement strand
AGACAGACAGACAGACAGACAGACAGACAGACATACGGACGGACGGACAGGGAGAGAGACAGACAGACAGACAGACAGACACACAGACAGACACAAACACACACACACACACACACACACACACACACACACGCAATAATTGGTTAAGCTACTGTACAAACCATTTGGAATCAGACATCAATATAATTCTCATATTATAGTGTAATGTCTGAATCCCGCCACCAGAGTGCAGTGTAATAATGTCTGCTCTCATGGGGCGCAGGTGAAACAATAATACATTCCAAATGGCATACTCTTTCTTTTTTCTATTCTACATACATAATACATCTGACCATAAAAAGAATCTAGTTAGTATGCAGTAGGCATACACTTGGGGACATGCTTTTACTTATTTATTTCATCCAGACATGGCTCCTTGATCTTGCCTCTTGCTTTTATATCCGTCTCATCCCCGTTTGTTTTCATATGGAGGCTTCGTCGATGTGACGTCACTTCACATGCGCAATGGATTGTGGGTCAGAATCGCCCAAATAGGATGCAGTTTTCGACACTAACAATCTTGGCCGCATGAAGTAGACCATCCTGGTACTTCTAACCATCCTAAATCTGGCCACAAGAATCGGGACATCCTAAATCTTTTTTCTACCGTGCTAATTAGCAGAACGTATGGAGATTGGAACGCAGCTATTTAAAAAAAGAGTATATATATTTTTATTTTTTTAAATTGTTTTGTAATATTAAAAAAAAATTGAGTGTGCGTTTCTTACTGTCCTGTCTTTTTGTATTTTGTTTATTTTGTTTATTTTTTAACCTTTATTTCTACAGGTAAATCCCATTGAGACCAGAGACTCTTTTACAAGGGAGACCTGTTTTCCTTTCCCACGTTACCATTCACACACACATTCATACACCGATAGCAGCAGGCTAACTATCCACATTCACACGGGGCAAGGTGGGTGAAGTGTCTTGCCCAAGGACACAACAACCATGACACAGGTGGGCAGGGCGGGGATCAAACCTCCAACCCTTTGATCATCAGCCGACCCGCTCTACCAACTGAGCCACAGTCGCCCCATTCATATGTGAAGTATAAACTAAACTAAAACTAATGTTATTGTTGATTGAATTTTACAATAGTCACATTTCCACCAGGCTGGATTGTGAGTTATACAGCGCTGTGTTGATCCAGTTGTATAGTTTAACATCAGGAGAGAAGCATCAGTCGGAATAATTATAATTTAATTAAATATAATTGTTTTTCTTTCTGTCTTTCTTCAGGAAGTCGCGAAGGAGAAAAAATATGCCATCACATCCTATCATCTCCTATGTCGTGTGTGTGTGTGTCGTGTGTGTGTGTGTGTGTGTGTGTGTGTGTGTGTGTGTGTGTGTGTGTGTGTGTGTGTGTGTGTGTGCGTGCGTGCGTGCGTGTGTGGTGTGGTGTGGTGTGGTGTGTGTGTGTGTGTGTGTGTTGGAAAAGCCCTACTAACATCCTCCCTCCTACATACTCAACATGTATATACTACATACTGTCTACTTAACCATCCACTGAAGTATACAGAAGCAGTAAAGTATTTAAAAACAACTTCTGTGTTGTTTTGAAAAGACGCAATGCATTGTGGGGCGGGTTGAGTAGGAAAAGTAACCTGTCGATCCATACACAAAATCTTCCCGGTAAGAAGTACTCATCCGGGCATTTCTCGCCTACACAAACTTGCATACACAACCACAACATACTCAAATTGACGTCAGAATTAGTATGAGCAGGACGTTAGTAGGGCTTTTAGTATGAGTGTGTGTGTGTGTGTGTGTGTGCGTGTGTGAGTTCCTGTGTGTGTGTGTGTGTGTGTGTGTGTGTGTGTGTGTGTGTGTGTGTGTGTGTGTGTGTGTCTGTGTGTGTGTGTGTGTGTGTGGACGATTCTATATTTGGACACTTTGATGCACTACCAAAATAAAAGCCCTTTTTGAACTTCTTCCAGAAATAAAACAATAAAACATTTTACTTTATTTTTACCTTCAGAGCTGTGAGCGCCGAGGGAGGATAGGTGAGACCCGCCATGTTGGATGTCCGTCTGTACATCCTATTACAGACAGACAGACAGACAGACAGACACAAAGAGACAGACAGACAGACAGATAGACAGACACAAAGACAGACAGACAGACAGACAGACACAAAGACAGACAGACAGACAGACATACAGATAGCACACACACAAACACAATCAAACAGACAGACAGAGAGACACACATGCACACAAACACACGCATGCATGCAAACACACACACACACACATAGCACACATAGCACACACACAGACAGACAGACAGTCAGACACATTCACACAGACGCATGCACATAACATGCACGCAAACACACACAATCAACACACACACACACACACACACACACACACACACGGAGAAAGAGACAGACAGAGAGAGAGAGAGAGAGATAGGGGGAGAGAGAGAGAGAGAGAGGTAAAAATATCACACTCTCAGTATATGCATATAAAGACTCTTCAGTCTCCATCCTCCACAGTTTGTGTGACCAGGATTGATGTGTGTGTCGCCATGGGAACTGTGGCCTAAACACACACACGCTCGTAACCACGGTGCCGCAAATATTTTTCTGCAGATGAACTGATACCGGCCATCACTGCAAGTCTTTTACAATCTAATGACATCGTAAGGACCTCACACACACATACACACACACACACACACACACACACACACACACACACACACACACAACACACAATCACAGATACGCGCGCACACACACACACACACACACACAATCAAAGATACGCACACACACACAATCAAAGATACGCACACATTTCATTTCATTTCATTTAACTTTTTTTTATCCTCGAGAGACCAATTGAGGGGTGACCACACACACACACACACACACAATCAAACACACACACGCACACGCATTCACTCACTCACACATTCACACACATGCACACAGACAAACACCCTATCACAGATACGCGCGCACACACACACACACACACACACAATCAAAGACACGCACACACACACACACACACACGCACGCACACACACTCAATCAGAAACACACACACACACACACAAAACACACACACACACACACACACACACACACACACACACACACACACACAGACGTTCACACACACACACACTCAATCAGAAACACACACACACACACACACACACACACACACACACACACAGACGTTCACACACACACACACACACACACACTCAATCAGAACACACACACACACACACACACACACACACACACACACACTCTAACATCATTACACCTCATGTAATCACATTGGGCCGGATGGTTTCTGTGATTTCTAAGAAGTTGATTGTTTTTGCTCCAGATTTCAAGACAAAAATAAATCTCAGAAGACTTCAAAGTTAAATGATTTTGTTTGAGACAATCGTCAGACTGGACGGTCAACATGTCTCAGGGTACAGTGCTGCTTGAAAGTACAGTCATATGAAAAAGTTTGGGACCCCCTTCTAATTTTTGGGGATTTTTGGTCATCATTAGCTGGGATTTCAAAGAAGCAAATTCCTTTTCATATATGACGTACCTTAGGGAAACAGAAGCAATTCAGCAGTGTCATTTTGTTTATTGGAATAATAGAAAATATGCAATAGGCATCATAACAAAATTTGACTGGTGCATAAATTTGGGCACCGCAAAAGAAACATGACATCAGTACTTAGTTGAGCCTCCTTTTGCAAAAAATAACAGTAGTTAGCTGTTCCTGGTAAATTAAAGACATGCCACTTTTATCTTTTTTTTTGTGAAAGCAGAGTCAATTATAATGGCGGCTGAGAGGGGTTCCCAAACTTTTCCATATGACTGTATGTGAACTTCTTGAGCCTTTTGGAATTGTATTTAGTTTAACCATTATTAATTTATTTATTAATTAATTTTTATAAATACCAGCATTTTGTTATCTAAAATAACAGGTGTGTGTTTATCAATTCAAAAAGAAAAAGCATCCGGAAGTCAAAAGACTAACATAAAACTAATTATTTGCCAACTTTTGTATCTGCAAAAGTTAGTGAACCCTGAGCTGCATTGCTTAAATGGAGCAGGTTAATACAATCAGATGGACCAAATCGAGTGATGAAATGGACCAATGTAGTGAGAGATCTTTAGGGAAGAAATTGGGCGGCACTAGATAAAACAGAGATCAAACCAGGTCAGTTTAGGCTCACCAAAGTGAGCCCATACAGGTCAGACATGCTAAAAGGGAAAACAATCTCAGAGGATCTCAGGAATAGAGTTGTGATGTTGCACATTTGTCTGGGGACAGCTATCGATTCATCTCAAAAAAGTTTGAGCTCCATCGGTCCACCGTGAGGCAGATCATCTACAAATGGAGAGCTATAAGAGTGACTGAACATCTGCCTAGAAGTGGACTTCCTTCAAAAATATCTTCAAGCGCCACAAGAAAAGTGATTTTTCAGTTAAAACCCAAACATTACATCTAGTGATTTGCAGACCTCTCTTGAAGAATCTTGGACAGATGTGCATAGTTCCACATTAAAGGAATACTTCACCCGTATGTAACCGGCGTTCTATCATTATAAAATCACTATTATAATATAATGAATGAGGTTTTTCTTTCCTCAGTCTTCCCTCAGTCTTCCCTTGGCCCAGCTGTCCTGTTATTCCTAACTCTTAATTTTTACTGAAAAATTTAGAGTTAGAAAGTGAGACCCTAAAACACTCTTTCTGCCTTTTCTCAGGCTAGGATGAACCGATTTCCAACATTTTTGCACATTTATACTACATAGGATCTCAGAGTTCAATACACCTTCATATTTCCACCGGTGAAGTAGGCCTTTAAGGTGAAGTAGGTCTTTAAGGTGAAGTAGGGCTTTAAGGTGAAGTAGGCCTTTAAGGTGAAGTAGGGCTTTAAGGTGAAGTAGGCCTTTAAGGTGAAGTAGGCCTTTAAGGTGAAGTAGGT
>CM049405.1:1915000-1917500 GCA_026929865.2 Hyperoplus lanceolatus | reverse complement strand
TCATATATGTCCATATTTCTGCATATTTTGGACCGAGGCCTAGTGCCGCCATCTTGAAAGTGTCATAGTTGGAATGTCATCATTGTTTAAAATTTAGAATTGTTCTTGTCCTTGAAGGCCACTGTAGCTTCTGTTATTATTCTAAAGGGTTGGGGTTACCCAGGGAGCGTTGCATTCTAGAACTTTGTAGAACTTTCTTGATGATGTCATATTACACACTGCACCTTTAAACTGCGCAAAGGAACACTATTTACTTAAACGTTTTACACTTTTATATATTTATTTAAAATACCTTTAAAGGTGCAGTGTGTAATATGACATCATCAAGAAAGTTCTAGAAAGTTCTAGAATGCAACGCTCCCTGGGTAACCCCAACCCTTTAGAATAATAACAGAAGCTACAGTGGCCTTCAAGGACAAGAACAATTCTACATTTTAAACAATGCACCTGATGACATTCCAACTATGACACTTTCAAGATGGCGGCACTAGGCCTTGGTCCAAAATTTGCAGAAATGTGGACATATATGAGACCATTTCTAAGGGAAAAAATAATAATTCAAAAAAAAATGTTCAGCTATTATGCTCTAAATTAAATGTACTTATGGATATTATAATTACTTTCTACAAAATATGCTAGGAAATAAAACCCCAAATTCTACACACTGCAGCTTTAAACGTGTCAAATGAAATAGTTTCACATTAAAAACAAATAAAAAAGAAAGTGTTTTTTTCGGGCACTTTTAGACATGTCCCTCCGCTATTTCCAATGTTGTCCTACTTGATAATTCAAAAGCCTATTGACAAAGAGCTGAATATATTACACACACACACACACACACACACACACACACACACTCCTCCAGAATCACTGACTACACCTTGTACAAGGCGCACTGGACACATTGCCGTGTCACTGTATGGTTTCTTCTGTTTGTCTCTCACACTAACACTGACCCTCTGTCTGTCTGTCTGTCTGTCTGTCTGTCTGTCTGTCTGTCTGTCTGTCTGTCTGTCTGTGTGTGTGTGTCTCCCAAACTACACCCGACGTCAGGAGCCTAAAAATAGCCGCGGCTAAAATCAGCCTCAAGTAGCTGTAATTAAAATGGTTCCACAGCAACAGAAGCGCGTACAGACTCAAGGCAAAGCCAAATGTGAATTTTTAATGTGAAGGTTTAAATTAATTATTTATTTTTTTACGTCACTGAATTATTTAAAGGTGCTACGAGGAGGAACTTTTAAATATTTCTGAAACAGTCTAGTCTGTATGTTTAGGTCATATCTCCACGACAAAAAAAAAATCTGACAAAATGGCAACGTGCATAGGCCAGGGAGATTGGATGCAGTTGGAATAACTGAGGTCAGCCTGGATGCTATATCCATTTTATATACTATCTGTGGATTTACCTGTATACATAAAGGTTAAACAAAAAATCAACTACAAGCTGACCAGAATAGATTGAAGGAACCAAGCAAGATACTTAGAAGGGTTTGTAACACATAATAATAATAATGGATTGGATTTATAAAGCGCTTTTCAAGGCACTCAAAGACGCTTTCCAGGGTTCCAGGTTCCATTCATTCACACACAGTCATACTGGTGGTGGTAAACTACCATAGTAGCCACAGCTGCCCTGGGACAGACTGACGGAAGCGTGGCTGCCATTCAGCGCCAACGGCCCCTCCGACCACCACCTCAAACATACAGCAGTCATACACATTCACACGAGGCAGGGTGGGTGAAGTGTCTTGCCCAAGGACACAACAACCATGACACAGGTGGCAGAGCGGGGATCGAACCGCCAACCCTTGGATCATTGGCCAACCCGCTCTACCAACTGAGCCACGGTGAAGAGATAAGGTAAGAAAGTCAGGCCCGGGGGGGGGGGGGGGGGGGGGGGGGGGTTTTCCCCTCTGGTTGGGGGGTGGGGGGTTCCCCCCCTCCCCCCCCCACATCTGTGTGTTGAAAAAAAACAACCCCAAACCCTCCCTTTGTTGTTTTTTTTTTTCCCACTTAAGCCTACCGGGGGGTATGGGTAGAGTGGTGGATGAAAAAAAAAAAATAAAAAAAACACACAATTCACCATCTCGCATTCAAGTGCAGTCAGTGACTCTGGAGAACTCTTGTTGTCAAAATCACTTTTTGTCTAACGGGCATGTTGCTAGCTCCGGTGGGCCCTTCGTTTACAGTTCACAGAGCCTAGGCTGTGTATTAACACTGGAGTCAGCCCACACACAGTATGGTTACTTGGAGGAACCAGAGACCTCATGGTTACTGGGAGGAGGAACCAGAGACCTCATGGTTACTGGGAGGAGGAACCAGAGACCTCATGGTTACTGGGAGGAGGAACCAGAGACCTCATGGTTACTGGGAGGAGGAACCAGAGACCTCATAGTTACTGGGAGGAGGAACCAGAGACCTCATGGTGACTGGGAGGAGGAACCAGAGACCTCATGGTTACTGGGAGGAACCAGAGACCTCATGGTTACTGGGAGGAGGA
>CM049405.1:1902500-1910000 GCA_026929865.2 Hyperoplus lanceolatus | reverse complement strand
TGTCTGTCTCCTCATGATCCACTACCTGTCTGTACTGTGTGTCTGTCTCCTCATGATCCGCTACCTGTCTGTACTGTGTGTCTGTCTCCTCATGATCCACTACCTGTCTGTACTGTGTGTCTGTCTCCTCATGATCCACTACCTGTCTGTACTGTGTCTCTGTCTCCTCATAGTCTGGCATGACCACTTCCGCCAGCGTCTATTCGCTTGCGGCGGCAAGCTACGCAGCCCTGACGCAGCCCCCTCCTTTTCCGGTTGCTGGCTTTACCCTATTGTGATCCCCCTCAAATTCGGAAACAATTCGCTCACAGTCAACCCGTGTGCTTATGTGCAGTGCTCTCTCTCTCACACACACACACACACACAGGGTGTGAGAAGTCACATTACTGTAGACAGAAATAAAGTGTGGCAATACTTAATAATATTGGTGGCGGTGGTCCGGGACACAGCCTAGCCTAGCTGTCCAACTTCATTGTACAACTACCCCCGGGCAGAAATACCCTCATAAACTCTGGAAAATGAAGCGTGGGGGTTTGAATTGAGCACCGGACCTTATAACCAGCTAGATTAAGATCCGCCGTTCCCTTTCTTTGGTGAATTAGGGACTAAGCAGCGGTGTTTTAGCGACGGGGAAAGATTCCAACGGCTTCCACTATCACCTAGCAACTCTTACGGCTACTTGCTGCAGTTGGTGTAGCGCTCACAACGTCAAAACCCTGTTCTGCCTGTAAACAGACGGACTACGGCTCTGACTACAGCGATAGGAGGTGGTGACATAAGTTCTCGAATGCTAAAAATTCTACTCGACCGCCGTAGCCTTGCCTCTCAACCACCGATGATAATGTTACCAGAGATAACACTACGTGGCTAGTTAACTCCGGTTAAGTTATCCCGTGAGCTCCTCGGGGGCTAAAATGTATGGTGTCTTGACATGCTGGTTAGAAAGCAACACACTATGTATATTCCTTTTGTCTTTAATAGTTTTTGTGTGGCGTTTGCGGGTTTAGCCATTTCTCTGACAGTCTCTGGACGTGAAGACGTTCCATCAAAATAAGTCCCCCCCCCGGCACTATTTTGCAGGACACCGCTGCTGCTTCCCGGGGTTAGCCCCGCCCTAGATGATTGTGATTGGTTTAAACAAATACAAACAGGCTAGCCCAGTTTCCCCCGGTTTCCCCACCCGAATAGACGGCTCTAAACAGAGTGCTTCCAGACCATACTACTTGCTGTAGTTTGGTCTGGCTTTGCGAGACTAGTCTCCTCATGATCCACTACCTGTCTGTACTGTGTGTCTGTCTCCTCATGATCCACTACCTGTCTGTACTGTGTGTCTGTCTCCTCATGATCCACTACCTGTCTGTACTGTGTGTCTGTCTCCTCATGATCCACTGCCTGTCTGTACTGTGTGAATGTCTCCTCATGATCCACTACCTGTCTGTACTGTGTGTCTGTCTCCTCATGATCCACTACCTGTCTGTACTGTGTGTCTGTCTCCTCATGATCCACTGCCTGTCTGTACTGTGTGAATGTCTCCTCATGATCCACTACCTGTCTGTACTGTGTGAATATCTCCTCATGATCCACTACCTGTCTGTACTGTGTGAATATCTCCTCATGATCCACTACCTGTCTGTACTGTGTGTCTGTCTCCTCATGATCCACTACCTGTCTGTACTGTGTGAACATCTCCTCATGATCCACTACCTGTCTGTACTGTGTGAATATCTCCTCATGATCCACTACCTGTCTGTACTGTGTGTCTGTCTCCTCATGATCCACTACCTGTCTGTACTGTGTGAATATCTCCTCATGATCCACTACCTGTCTGTACTGAGTGAATATCTCCTCATGATCCACTACCTGTCTGTACTGTGTGAACATCTCCTCATGATCCACTACCTGTCTGTACTGTGTGTATATCTCCTCACGATCCACTACCTGTCTGTACTGTGTGAATATCTCCTCATGATCCGCTACCTGTCTGTACTGTGTGTCTGTCTCCTCATGATCCACTACCTGTCTGTACTGTGTGAATATCTCCTCATGATCCGCTACCTGTCTGTACTGTGTGTCTGTCTCCTCATGATCCACTACCTGTCTGTACTGTGTGAATATCTCCTCATGATCCGCTACCTGTCTGTACTGTGTGCACTGGGGGGGATATAGAGCAAATACACAGCCTAGGCTCTGTTAATTTTTTTTGCCATTTTGTGTGTAGTTAAAGCTGGGGTATATGATTTCTGATTGGTCAAAGTTAACATGAGCTGCAACTTTAAATTATTTACCTGGGATAGTTGTGAGCTCCATTCTCTCCAGAATAGCTCCATGCTGTTTGCTTCCTGTGTGTGCTGTGAGGAGGGGAAGGGGATGCGCGCTTCTCTCCCTCCTTTAGTACTGTCAAGCCCCGCCCGGGGGAGTAGCATCAACCTGGACTGAGGTTGCGTTTCGAATCGCATACTTTCTACTATATAGTATGTAGGAAAAAGATTTAGGATGTCCCGATTCTTGTGGCCAGATTTAGGATGGTTAGAAGTACCCGGATGTCCTACTTCATGCGGCCAAGATTGTTAGTGTTGAAAACTGCATCCTATTTGGGCGATTCTGACCCACAATCCGGTGCGCACGTGAAGTGACGTCACATCGACGAAGCCTCCATATGAAAACAAACGGGGATGCGACGGATATAAAAGCAAGAGGCAAGATCAAGGCGCAAGGTTATGATGAAATAAGAGAGTAAAGTATGTCCCAATAGTATGCCTACTGCATCCTAACTAGATTATTTTTATCGTCGGTCGACGTCGGATGTAGTATGTAGAATAAAAAAAAGAAAGAGTATGTAAGTGGTAAATGGAGATGTAACAAGTGTTTTTTTAATGTATTTACTAAAGTATTAACAGTGAGGGGTTACAGCAAACATTTTCCAAATGTTTTGGTTTCAAGTTTTTATTAATTTTTATGTTTAAATTACATTCTGGATTTCATTAACTTTCAAATTAATTTAAATAAACAAAACACAAATATGACATGAAATCTACAGCAGGGAAAACTACAAGAAGAACCATCAACAAAAACACACAAACAACAAAATAATGTATTTCAGTGTCAATTATGTACCAATACTAAATCAGCCAATTCTCGAGAAAGCTTACCTTGCGTTCCAAATCACATACTCTTTCTTCTTACTACACTACATACTAAAGTACAGAAGAGTTTTAGGGCCACAGACAGGAGAGAGAAAAAAAAAATCAGATAAGGAAGTTTTTTTTTCATTGTGTCGAGAAATGTCAAGAATAAAGACGAAAACTCCAAAATGCAATTGGAGTTAGTGGGGCATCTAGGTATTTTCAGCATACTACAATTGACCTGCATGTATTGGGACATCCTAAATCTTTTTTTGGCATACTAAATAGTATGGAAGTATGGGGGAGTGGAACGCAGGGCAGGTGTCAAAAGTTATTCTTCTGGCAACAAAGAGGCCACCGTAGCTAGCAACATGCCCGTTTACAGAGCCTAGGCTGTGTTATTAACACTGGGGTTGCGTTCCGAATCGCATACTTTCTACTATATAGTATGTAGAAAAAAGATTTAGGATGTCCCGATTCTTGTGGCCAGATTTAGGATGGTTAGAAGTAAGAGAAATAAGAGAGTAAAGTATGTCCCAATAGTATGCCTACTGCATCCTAACTAGATTCTTTTTATCGTTGGATGTAGTATGTAGAATAGAAAAAAGAAAGAGTATGCGATTTGGAACGCAACCTGGATTTTTTTTTCAGTGCACATACACACAGTACAGACAGGTAGTGGATCATGAGGAGATATTCACCAATTTTTACAAGAAGTGATTTTGACAACAAGCGATCTCCAGAATCACTGACTACACCTTTAACAGGTTAATTGGTCATTTTCCAGCATTTATATATTGAGCATTTTTAGAGAGTTTGAGTGTTTGTGCAATATTTTTCATATCAACTTTGAATTAATTTTAATAGAATATTTATTTCACTTCTTGGAATCAAAATATTGGATTTAAAAAAGTGTATGTGTGTGTGTGTGTGTGTGTGTGTGTGTGTGTGTGTGTGAGAGAGCGAGTGTGTGTCTGTCTGTCTGTCTGTCTGTCTGTCTGTCTGTCTGTCTGTGTGTGTGTGTGTGAGAGCGAGAGTTTGTGTGTGTGTGTGTGTCTGTCTGTCTGTCTGTCTGTGTGTCTGTCTGTGTGTCTGTCTGTCTGTCTGTCTGTGTGTCTGTGTGTCTGTCTGTCTGTCTGTCTGTCTGTGTGTCTGTCTGTCTGTCTGTCTGTGTGAACTACATTTCCGAACATTTTCTCTTTAATTTTTCTTTCAGTGTTTGGTTCCGTTCATTGTAGGCGTTTTGTAGTTTTTCAGTTGTTCCAGGAAGCCGGGGTTGGGTGAGGAGGCGGGCCTTGCGGATTTGACCAATAACAGAGCAGCGTCGAAGGTCTGGCCGTCACATGACATCAGGTAGCCAATCACGACAGCCGGGGCCCGTGACACACCCGCGTTGCAATGTACCAACACCACACTTTTCTAAAGGAAAGAGACACAGAAAGTGAATGATATTATATATGCAGCTCCGGAAAAAATTAAGAGACCAGTCTGGATTTTTCTTAAATCTTCAACTCTATATTACGTTATGGAAATGCTCTTTATGACAAAACATGTATTGGAATTTGGTAGAAATGTTGTCGGTAGTTTATATTATAAAACCAAAATGTTCATTCTACTCAAACATATTCCTATAAATAGTAAAACGAGAGACACTGAACATTTGGAGTGGTCTGTATACTGTTAAAACTGTAGTTGTTGATTTCAGCCAGCAGGGGGCACAAGAAGATAGATAGATAGATAGATAGATAGATAGATAGATAGATAGATAGATAGATAGATAGATAGATAGATAGATAGATAGATAGATAGATAGATAGATAGATAGATAGATAGATAGATAGATGGACGGACAATGCCGTCTACAATTAATAATCTTAAAAGCCAAAAAGATTTCTATTGTGATTATATGCTCAGAAAGTAAGAGCAAACATCGGATATAATTTGTAAATCTAAGTTGCAGTGTCGCTGTGTGACCACTAGAGGTCTCTGCAGACTCAAAGGTGCTTTGAACTTTCCTCACAGGAAAATGTTGGGTCTGTGATAAAACGGAGATATAGCGCTATACAAGTCCATTTACCATTGTAGATCCCTGGAACACTGTTTGAAGTTAGAAAGCTTCCTGAAAAGTTACTGTTTCACTGTTGTTGTTTACAGCAGCAGGGCCCACAGTTTGGTTTACAAACATATTCTAGTCTTACGTTTGGTTCCAGGTTCTGCAAAATAATTTGATTTATGATGATAGAATTATTCAATACTAAGAATTACATGTAGGGAACTTTTGTTGTAAACTAGCTGCAGGCTCTGTGAATGTAAACAAATCCCCCTCCTCTGAAACTACACAGTGACCCTTTAAGTAGTGTAAGAGCCAATTAGCACTACGATCAGGTGGGAAAATTGAGTTTTGTGTGTGTGTGTGTGTGTGTGTGTGTGTATGTGTGTGTGTGTGTGTGTGTGTGTGTGTGTGTGTGTGTGTGTGTGTGTGTGTGTGTGTGTGTGTGTGTGTGTGTGTGTGTGTGTGTGTGTGTGTGTGTGTGTGTGTGTGTGTGTGTGTGTGTGTGTGTGTCCTTCAGAACACAACTCACTCCCTCACTGACTTGGGGCCTATCCGAAAACTTTTTTTTGCATAGGAAATTTCCTTTCCTATCGAGATGAACCGGAAGTACTCGGCGGATAGGTGATCCGAATTCCCAAAATGCTTAGGAAAGGCATAGGAAAGGAGCCTCGATTCATCCTTTAACCCTCCTTTAGCATAGGTTACTCCTGGCTAACCTATGCTAAAGGAAAGGAGATAGTGGTATCCCATAATCCTTTACGGCGGCAAGATTTAAAGCAACAGGCCACCGCCGGAGTTTACCGACTCTACACGAATACGAACGAGAGGTAAAACAGAAGAGAGGAGAGGAGAAGAGAGGAAGATTTAACTCGGCTAAAACAAAATACCCCCCCCCCCACACACACACACACACACACGTACACACACACACACACACACAGGCTAAAGATAATAAAGAACTCATAAAAGACCAACATCATAATAGTTATTTTCGTAGCACATAATTTACACCATAAGAAAATAAAATACCAACTTCACATTTAATGAAGTTACTGGGGGCAGTTCATTTCAACATCAACACAAGTGTAGCCTCTTTTTATTCCACATGTGAATTGGGATATATGGGAGTGATTCTCACTCTGTTGGCGACAACCTGATTAAAATCAATATGAAAAGAACGCATGGATCAAACGAGCGCTTGTTGTAGTCCATTTTCGGAGAATAGTGAAGTTTCACGCTAGTGACTCACGTCAGCAATACTCGCCGTCGCGCAATGACGTCGGTTAGGAAAAGTGGAGTCGAATTCATTTGAAACAGCACTGTCCTTTCCTATGTTCGATAGGAAGCACCTTTCATCTCTCCTTAACCCCGATGACGTTTAGGGGTTAAGGTATAGGAAAGGAGGCTTATAGGTTAGGAGATTGGACTTTTCGGATAGGCCCTTGCTCTTTAGTTAATAGATAGTTGGTGTGTTTGTTAGTGTCTGTGGAAACTCATTAGCTTCTCCCATTACAGCCTGTGTCTTCATTAAGATGGAAGGGTGAGACCGCAAAGTGTCCCAGTTATTACGGGCCGCTCTGTGTGTGTGTGTGTGTGTGTGTGTGTGTGTGTGTGTCACAGTCGCACAAACAATGAGATAACTAAGTATCAAGCTTCTAGCCTATACAATGGGACAGAAAGAAAGACCAGCAGTTTCTACCATACATTTTCCAATCAAGAATTAGCATCGACAGACTGTTACGGTAAGTGGCAGGCAAGTAGGACCCAGATGCAGAAAGTTAAACGAGCCCTGTGTTCCAAATCACATACTTTTTCTTTTTACTACACTACATACTAAAAGTACAGAAGAGTTTTAGGGCCACAGACAGGAGAGAGAAAAAAATCAGATAAGGAAGATTTTTTTTTTCCATTATGTCAAGAAATGTGAAGAATAAAGACGAATACTCCAAAATGCTGTTGGAGTTAGTGGGGCATTTATGTATTTTCAGCATACTGCAATTGACGTGCATGTATTGGGACATCCTAAATCTTTTTCTGGCGTACTAAATAGTAGGGAAGTATGGGTATTGGAACACAGGGTATAAGATTATTAATTGTCCAAACATGTACACTAAAAGGCCAACAGGCAAAAAGAACAGGAGAACAGGAAACACAGGACAGACTCACCAACAGGTACAACGCTCGGACAGGGAACAAAGAAACACTGGGAGTTATACACACACACACACACACACACACACACACACACACACAAGAACGGGCAGACAACGAGGGACAGGTGAAACACATTAGGGAAGGGAGCAGCAATCACACAGGAGGGAAACT
>CM049405.1:1872500-1875000 GCA_026929865.2 Hyperoplus lanceolatus | reverse complement strand
AACCATGAGGTCTCTGGTTCCTCCTCCCAGTAACCATGAGGTATCTGGTTCCTCCTCCCAGTAACCATGAGGTCTCTGGTTCCTCCTCCCAGTAACCATGAGGTCTCTGGTTCCTCCTCCCAGTAACCATGAGGTCTCTGGTTCCTCCTCCCAGTAACCATGAGGTCTCTGGTTCCTCCTCCCAGTAACCATGAGGTCTCTGGTTCCTCCTCTCAGTAACCATGAGGTCTCTGGTTGGATTCCCGGCACCGGACAGGAGGGTGTTAGTAGTAAAACTAGTGGTGGCGGTGGCTGCTGTTACATCTATGGTGCCCCACCATCTCTACCATTGTGTCCTTGAGCAAGACACTTAACCCCAAACTGCTCCAGGGGCGCTGTACTATGGCTGACCCTGTGCTCTGACCCCCTCTGGATTTTGGGAAATTGGGAGGAGAGATATGCAAAGAACGAATGTCAATATACCTTGTGTGAATTCACAAATAAAGGTTAAAGGTGCAGTGTGTAATATGACATCATCAAGAAAGTTCTACAAAGTTCTAGAATGCAACGCTCCCTGGGTAACTCCACCCCTTTTGAATAATAACAGAAGCTACAGTGGCCTTCAAGGACAAGAACAATTCTAAATTTTAAACAATGCACCTGATGACATTCTAACTATGACACTTTCAAGATGGCGGCACTAGGCCTTGGTCCAAAATATGCAGAAATATGGACATATATGAGACCCTTTCTAAGGAAAAAATAAATAATTCAAAACATTTTTTTCACAACATTTTCAGCTACTATACACTAAATTAAATGTACTTATGGATATTATAATTACTTTCTACAAAATCTGCTAGGAAATAAAACCCACAATTCTACACACTGCAGCTTTAAAACAAAGGAAACATAAAGCTTTGATTTGATTAACTGCTTCCAGTGATTTGAAGACTTTTATTTTTTTTTTATCTTCCACCAGAATCTAGTCCAGACTTTCCGATGGATTCCAATAACCTCCACTGCAGAGGACCAAATGGAGGTAACTTATCTGTTATCCTGTCCCTGCCTGTACCTCTTATCCTGTCCCTGCCTGTACCCCTCATCCTGTCCCTGCCTGTACCTCTCATCCTGTCCCTACCTGTACCCCTCATCCTGTCCCTGCCTGTACCTCTCATCCTGTCCCTGCCTGTACCCCTCATCCTGTCCCTACCTGTACCCCTCATCCTGTCCCTGCCTGTACCCCTCATCCTGTCCCTACCTGTACCCCTCATCCTGTCCCTACCTGTACCCCTCATCCTGTCCCTACCTGTACCCCTCATCCTGTCCCTGCCTGTACCCCTCATCCTGTCCCTGCCTGTACCCCTCATCCTGTCCCTACCTGTACCCCTCATCCTGTCCCTGCCTGTACCCCTCATCCTGTCCCTGCCTGTACCCCTCGTCCTGTCCCTGCCTGTACCCCTCATCCTGTCCCTACCTGTACCTCTCGTCCTGTCCCTGCCTGTACCCCTCATCCTGTCCCTGCCTGTACCCCTCATCCTGTCCCTGCCTGTACCTCTCATCCTGTCCCTGCCTGTACCTCTCATCCTGTCCCTACCTGTACCTCTCATCCTGTCCCTGCCTGTACCTCTCATCCTGTCCCTACCTGTACCCCTCATCCTGTCCCTACCTGTACCCCTCATCCTGTCCCTACCTGTACCTCTCATCCTGTCCCTGCCTGTACCCCTCATCCTGTCCCTGCCTGTACCTCTCATCCTGTCCCTACCTGTACCTCTCATCCTGTCCCTGCGTGTACCTCTCATCCTGTCCCTGCCTGTACCCCTCATCCTGTCCCTACCTGTACTCTCTCATCCTGTCCCTGCCTGTACCCTCATCCTGTCCCTCCTGTACCCCTCATCCTGTCCCTACCTGTACCTCTCATCCTGTCCCTGCCTGTACCTCTCATCCTGTCCCTGCCTGTACCCCTCATCCTGTCCCTACCTGTACCCCTCATCCTGTCCCTGCCTGTACCTCTCATCCTGTCCCTGCCTGTACCTCTCATCCTCTCATCCTGTCCCTACCTGTACCCCTCATCCTGTCCCTGCCTGTACCTCTCATCCTGTCCCTGCCTGTACCTCTCATCCTGTCCCTACCTGTACCTCTCATCCTGTCCCTGCCTGTACCCCTCATCCTGTCCCTGCCTGTACCCCTCTCTACAGTATTCTAGAAAACCCTTAATGAGTCTATAGAATTTGGACAAATATTTAATCTGCCCATTTTTCTTTCACTAATAAAGATTCTCTAAAGACAGTAAGCTATCTGTGAAAACTGTCCCCTGGGTTAGGGGGTTAGAGGGTAAGGGTTAGAGGGTTAAGGTTAGAGGGTTAAGGTTAGAGGGTTAGAGGGTTAGGGGGTTAGAGGGTAAGGGTTAGGGGGTTAGAGGGTAAGGGTTAGGGGGTTAGAGGGTAAGGGTTAGGGGGTTAGGGTTAGGGGGTTAGGGGGTTAGAGGGTTAGGGGGTTAGAGGGTAAGGGTTAGGGGGTT
>CM049405.1:1865000-1867500 GCA_026929865.2 Hyperoplus lanceolatus | reverse complement strand
ACTTTTAGAGAATTTTAGATTCTTTTTTACTTTATTAGACAGTGTGTAGAGACAGAGATGAAATGTGTCAGAGAGGGGAATGACACGCAGAGAACGACCCGGGCTGGATTCTAACCCGGGTCTGCTGTGAAGAGGACAGAAGACAGACAGAAGACAGACAGAAGACAGACAGAAGAAGAAGAGAGGGGAATGACACGCAGAGAACGACCCGGGCTGGATTCTAACCCGGGTCTGCTTTGAAGAGGACTGAGACAACCCCAACTACAAGGAACTTTTAAATATTTCTGAAACAGTCAAAGACAATGTTTCCTCTGATGATCATAAATTACATGTCACAGCAAAACGAGACCATCAGTGCAAAGAATGCTATTTTTATATAGTTTTTCTTAATGCCTTTGTCATGGGTATACGCTCACCCAGGAACAACAGCTGGCGTAGTAAAAACACTACCGCTTTTGTCCAAAGGGGGGCGCTAGAATTAACACACACTGAAAAGTTCCTCGTAGTCACTTGTTTGGACACAATGCTCTCACTAACACAGTAACTCTGTTCATGTAAACACACTAACACAATACTACACAATACTTCTTTATCTGTAAACGTTACTAACATTCTGGACTGTTCACAACAGTTTTGTAGCCTGGCATCGCCCGCAAACGTATATGTTTATTTTTGACTTGCTTATCAGTGTGAACCAACTGTGTTTAGCTGTAGCCATGGAAACTGCAGCCATACCATTATAACACATTATGTATGTGTGTGTGTGTGTGTGTGTGTGTGTGTGTGTGTGTGTGTGTGTGTGTGTGTGTGTGTGTGTGTGTGTTGTCTATTGTCTGTATAATGAATGTCTTTTTAAAGTCCAATACTAAAGTTGATGATGATAATAAAACAACTTTCTGAAACCGTTTGTCAAGACTGTCTTTTTTTTTTTTTTTTTTTTTTTTTGGCATTTTCAAGCTTTATTAGACAGTACAGAGTTGAAATGGGGAGACAGACAGAGAGAGAGAGAGAAAGAGAGAGAGAGGGGGATGACCTGCAGTAAAGGTCCACGGGTCGGATTTGAACCCGCGACCACTGCAACGAAGGCCGGAGCCAATATGGTACACGCTCTATCCACTACGCCACCGGAGCGCCCAATATTGTCTTTTGTCGTTCTATAGGGAAACTGCTTAGTGACCACTGCAATAGGGGTGTTACGACACTGTGTAACACTTTACAAGAACGGTAAATTAACTAACTGTAATAAATGCTTAGTAAATGCTTAATAAACATACACTAAGCATTAACTAACTGTTATGCTGAGTTTATGGTTATGGGGTGACTATGTGGTAGAGTGGGTCGGCCAATGATCAAAGGGTTGGCGGTTCGATCCCCGCCCTGCCACTTGTGTCATGGTTGTTGTGTCCTTGGGCAAGACACTTCACCCACCTTGCCTCGTGTGTATGTCGATAGTTAGCCTGCTGCTATCGGTGTGTGAATGTGTAAGGGTTAAAGTTTTCATTGTGTAACCATGAACTGATACATGACGTGTCGTTTCGGACTAATGTCTCTGGGATCGCGATGACCAGGAGTGACCGGGATTCCGGCAGTCAGGACACCCTGCCATGCCCCGGCTGGGATAAACAAACAAGCTCTCAGAGACATTAGTCAATCTTTAGTTGTAACGCACACACAAATCCATGTTCGTATGCACCATGTGAGACTGAATAAAAAGCCAGCAAGGACGGGAGAGAGTTCAGAGTTGGTTCCGGATTTACGACGTAGCACCAGTTGCGCCAACCGCTCTCCTTGTCCTTGGCAAGTAAAATGATCATTTGGTCTCCGTCTATCACTGTGTCTGTGTCTCATTTGTCTGGTTGAACTAACACCTGGGTTTCTTGTCTTACACGAAAGTTTGATAAACCCAACAGAATGGTAACGTGGGAATGGGAACAGGTCTCCCTTGGCAAAAGAGTCTCCGGTCTCAACATAAAATGTTAAAAAAAAAAAGTTAACCAAGCATTAACTAACCCTTAAAGCTGCAGTGTGTAGAATTTTGGGTTTTATTTCCTAGCAGATTTTGTAGAAAGTAATTATAATATCCATAAGTACATTTAATTTAGTGCATAATAGCTGAAATTTTCTTTTTTTAATTATTTTTTTTTTTCCTTAGAAAGGGTCTCATATATGTCCATATTTCTGTATATTTTGGACCAAGGCCTAGTGCCGCCATCTTGAAAGTGTCATAGTTGTAATGTCATCAGGTGCATTGTTTAAAATTTAGAATTGTTCTTGTCCTTGAAGGCCACTGTAGCTTCTGTTATTATTCGAAAGGGTTGGGGTTACCCAGGGAGCGTCGCATTCTAGAACTTTCTTGATGTACTGCAACATGCACGGCTAACAACTGAGCTCTCCAAGTTTGTTTTGAACAATGGTTTGGTCCAAAACGTAGCGGTACATTAGCCCAGGTTTGTTGCAATGATTACTGTTAGAACTGGTCTTAAACGGTCGATGTAAAACC
>CM049405.1:1857500-1860000 GCA_026929865.2 Hyperoplus lanceolatus | reverse complement strand
CCAAGCAAAACAAGAGACCGCTGGCTTGACCACAGTTGTTCCACAGCCCGATAGTTTGACCCACATTCTGGCGGCGGCTATCGCAGTCCAGCCTAAACCCCGCCCTACCAGTAAGGGTAGGGTCATAAACCCCGCCCTACCAGTAAGGGTAGGGTCATAAACCCCGCCCTACCAGTAAGGGTAGGGTCATAAAGCCCGCCCTACCAGTAAGGGTAGGGTCATAAAGCCCGCCCTACCAGTAAGGGTAGGGTCATAAACCCCGCCCTACCAGTAAGGGTAGGGTCATAAACCCCGCCCTACCAGTAAGGGTAGGGTCGGCGGTGGAAACAACACCGAGATTCTTAAAGTGAGCTGTCCCGCTCTGAGCCGCTCCGACCCGACCCGCTCTATTCATGATGAGCCTTCAGGGCCCCACACACATACAGCAATACGATTTGTATGTGTAAATTCTATACTGTTCATAAGAAGTAGCTTTCCACCCTGTATCTGTTGAAATGGGCCCCTCCATCATAGAACAGGTCTGCAGACCAATCATCTGTTTTTACAGTAGCAGAGTAAAGAGTGCTGCCTGTTTAAGAAAAATCAGAAAAATAATGTTCCTGCTGCATCTCAGGATTTGATATAGCCTCAAAATGTTCCCCTCAAAGTGCACCAGATTGATGCATTTTAATTCAAAAGGCACACATTTTCTTCCGGGAGGGATGCCCCCGGACCCCCCAACAAGGACCAGCGTCCCTCCCACAGTATCCCTAAATCCCGTGGGAAACACTGACTTCCTTAATATGTTCTTACCATTAATTGTATATGTGAGGAAAAGTCAGTGTACCTGACTGGATAGGTAGGAGTGTGGGGGGGCCTTTAAGAGTCAGTGTACCTGACTGGATAGGTAGGAGTGTGGGGGGGTTAGGGGGGTTTGGGGGGGGGGGGGGGGGGGGGGGGGGGGGGGGTGGATAGGTGGGGGGGGGGGGGGGGGGCTTTAAGAGTCTGCACCCAGTGGCCCATTATCTCATAAACAAACCAACTGGATTCTACAATCTGTTTTCTTTTTGCGGGCAGCATGCACAAGCATTCACAAGAAATATGTATTAAAAAAAAAATAATAATAATTAAGATTTTTTTCTTAAGAAAATAAAAAAAAGTGGGGGGCCCCACACTAGGTCTTGAAACGGGCCCCCAGATCGTCAAGGCCGCCACTGCACACACACATGCACAAACACACACACACACACACACACACACACACATGCACACACATGCACAAACACACACACACACACACACACACACACACCCTCTACTGAAAACAAAATAAAACGATCTTTTGTTCTGCAATTAACTAAATGACCTTAGGTACTTTCCACTTGTGAGTATTGTTATGCCGAGGTTTTCTCCTGGCAGGCACACACACACACACACACACACACACACACACACACACACACACACACACACACACACACACACACACACACACACACACACACACACACACACACTCACACACACACACAACACACACACACACAGTCTGTTTTGTGGGCAGTTGGGGGTCAGCATTGACGCAGCATTGCTCCATAAAGCCCTGGAACCACTTACTCTGTGCGTTCTATTGTTTCATGATGTGAAATGGAGCAGCAAGTTGGACAAACACTGGCTTAGGTATTGTGGGAACCAACCTGGTTATTCACTGTGTGTGTGTGTGTGTGTGTGTGTGTGTGTGTGTGTGTGTGTGTACAGGTATCTTTGTGAGGACCTGTTTTAGCTTAAAGGGCTGTTTGACGGTCAACACTAGGTTTTAAGGACAGGCCTTTAAAGGGCTGTTTGAGGGTTAACACTAGGTTTTAAGGACAGGCCTTTAAAGGGCTGTTTGAGGGTTAACACTAGGTTTTAAGGTTCAGGTATGAATTAGGTTTATGTTAGGGTTAGTGTAAGGGTTGGGGTTAGGCATTTAGTTTGGATGGTTAAGGTTAGGGTAAGGGGCTAGGGAATGCATTATGTCAATGAATGTCCTCACAAGTATATCTGTACAAATGTGTGTGTGTGTGTGTGTGTGTGTGTGTGTGTGTGTGTGTGTGTGTGTGTGTGTGTGTGTGTGTGTGTGTGTGTGTGTGTGTGTGTGTGTGTGTGTGTGTGTGTGTGTGATGACGTCAGATTGAAATCACTGTGTGCTCGCCTGTTGGAAGGTTTGGCTGTTGCGTGTTTAAGTTGGACTGCTGATCACAATGAAGAAAGATCGTAATTGTGTTGTGTGTGTGTGTTGGTGTGTTTGGGGGTCTGTGTGTGTGTGTGTGTGTGTGTGTGTGTGTGTGTGTGTGTGTGTGTGTGTGTGTGTGTGTGTGTGTGTTTTAACCACTTGATTTAAGCATTGCATGACAGAGGCTTATATAAACCAACATTTTTGTTTTTAGAATGACATGCATATATTTCTCTTGATACTCCCACACACACACACACACACACACACACACACACACACACACACACACACAACACACACACA
>CM049405.1:1842500-1850000 GCA_026929865.2 Hyperoplus lanceolatus | reverse complement strand
GACGTTGTGAGCGCTACACCAACTGCAGCAAGTAGCCGTAAGAGTTGCTAGGTGATAGTGGAAGCCGTTGGAATCTTTCCCCGTCGCTAAAACACCGCTGCTTAGTCCCTCACCAAAGAAAGGGAACGGCGGATCTTAATCTAGCTGGTTATAAGGTCCGGTGCTCAATTCAAACCCCCACGCTTCATTTTCCAGAGTTTATGAGGGTATTTCTGCCCGGGGGTAGTTGTACAATGAAGTTGGACAGCTAGGCTAGGCTAAACTAGGCTGCGTCCCGGACCGCCGCCGCCAATATTATTATCCCGAAGTATAGCCACACTTTATTTCCGTCTACAGTAATGTGACTTCTCACACCCTGTGTGTGTGTGTGTGTGAGAGAGAGCGCTGCACATAAGCACACGGGTTGACTGTGAGCGAATTGTTTCCGAATTTGAGGGGGATCACAATAGGGGAAAGCCAGCAACCGGAAAAGGAGGGGGCTGCGTCACGGCTGCGTTGCTTTTCGACGCAAGCGAATAGACGCTGGCGGAAGTGGTCATGCCAGACTAACCAAGCCCCAACCTCAGCGATCTTTACCAGCATCCAATAAGGAAGTGACCACAACTGTAGTAACCGGAAGTGCCACTGGGGGGGTGGTGCCAAGACCGAGCCATTTTTCTTTGACTCACTTGTTAGACAGGCCGTTTTCAAAAGTCTTATTAAACCTATTTACAGCCTGGTCCACGAAACCATCTGTATGTTTAGGTCATATCTCCATGACAACACTGAGGGGGGTGAATTTTTTTGGCCCACGCTAGTTTTTATTCTTTTGGAGGTTAGAATGTATTGGCGCGATCTCTTGAGTGACAGCTCTCCGCCCGTTGTCCCTCACTTTGCCTCGGAGGTATACGTCAGCTATCTCCCTCCCCCCTCACAAAATGGCGACGCGCACAAACCAGGATTATTGGATGCCGTGTGAATAACTGAGGTCAGCCCGGATGCTACATCCATATTATTTACTGTCTATGCTTTTAAACAGCAGAGTAACATATGAATGAAATATCTAAAGTCTCACCTCAGCGCCCAGGCTCTGAGCGAATGAGCATCTCTGTTCCAGCCGTTATAACTCCTGCAGAGACAAGGCAGCAGGTCAGGAAAATACACTGCTGGGACGTTTTCTTTTGGAATGTTTTTTATGAATTTTTGAGGACGTAGTGGGCTGGATTGAGACGGTCCAAGGTCCGTATTTTTCCTCATGTGTGCCCTACACACTTGGAATACTAAAACTAACATGTAAGATTTACCAAATATGCTCAAATATATGCATTAATTAAAAGGAACTGTGTGCATTTTTTGGGTGAGTGAGTGAGTGAGTGAGTGAGTGAGTGAGTGAGTGAGTGAGTGAGTGAGTGAGTGAGTGAGTGAGTGAGTGAGTGTGTGTGTCCGTCCGTCCGTCCGTCCGTCCGTCCGTCCGTCTGTCTGTCTGTGTCTATGTCTGTCTGTCTGTCTGTGTGTGTGTGTGTGTGTGTGTCCGTCCGTCCGTCCGTCCGTCTGTCTGTCTGTCCGTCCGTCCGTCCGCCTGTCCGTCCGTCCGTCTGTCTGTCTGTCTGTGTGTCTGTGTGTCTGTCTGTCTGTTACGTACGTGTATCTGTCCATGGTTTTGGGATTGCCAGTGTACAGTCTGACTTCAGGATACGACCTCACACCTTGACTCTGACAAAACGTCTGGAACCGCTGACAGTCGACTGACCCAACCAACACCTGCCCCGAGACCAGCTAGAGAGAGAGAGAGAGAGAGGGAGGGGTTAGTGTGTGTGTGTGTGTGTGTGTGTGTGTGTGTGTGTGTGTGTGTGTGTGTGTGTGTGTGTGTGTGTGTGTGTGTGTGTGTGTGTGTGTGTGTGTGTGTGTGAGTGAGTGAGTGAGTGTGTGTGTGTGTGTGTGTGTGTGTGTGTGTGTGTCTGTCTGTCTGTCTGTCTGTCTCTGTGTCTGTCTCTCTGTCTGTCTGTCTCTGTGTCTGTCTCTCTGTCTGTCTGTCTGTCTGTCTGTCTGTCTGTCTCTGTGTCTGTCTGTCTGTCTGTCTGTCTGTCTGTCTGTGTGTCTGTGTGTGTGTGTGTGTGTGTCTGTCTGTCTGTGTGTGTGTTACCCGGGCCATGCGTCTCCACTCTGGCATCAGAGCCTGACATGGTCCACACCACGGAGCGTAGAAATCCACCGCCCAGACCTGCTGCTCTGAGCGGCCTACAGACACAACAGTATAACTATCAGATAGATATACAGTAGTAGTCTATTCTAGTCTATTATACCATAGTCCGTGTGAATACTCTATTCTGATTGGCTGGAGAACATTCCATGGGTGTGGATTAACCCCTGATGTATGGACACCTAGATGGAACTGTTTACATTCTGTCCACTTTAATGCGTCGCCGGCTCGCCGCTGATTAAACGGTGTTGATAAGGGATTTATAACGCCTAAAATATCCTGCCGTGCAATAGCCTCTGACCACCACAGGATGGCGCTCGCAACACAAGAGCTGTAGTAACGGTAGTAGTAAAATAAAGTGGCTAAACTTAATGTCCTCTGGTTAAACGTCAATGGTGATCTCGTTAAAAAGGTGAGTAAGACCCCTGTTTAATTTGAAAAAAATGTTGTAACTGAGTTTACATGTAGCCACCAAAGCCCGGCTGCACTGTCTATCTGGACACAGGCTACTGCTGTCAGTCAGTCACTGCCTCACGTGACTTCAGGCTGTAGCCCGTAATACACATGTTCGCCAGTCAGCTAGATGAGTATGAAATTATTTATTCAAATATTCCTACAGACTCCCAGAGAACTTGAGGTCTGCTGCTCTTTGAAATCACATCTGAAGACTTTTCTGTTTCCCTTTTAACCTGCAATTTTTAATTTTGTTTAAATGTCTATTCATATTTTTTATTCGCTTTTCCAATGTCTATATTCTATTCTTGATGTATTTTAATCTTGATGTGTTTCATGCCCCCTGTAAAGCACTTTGAATGGCCTTGTGTCTGAATTGTGCTATAGAAATAAACTTGCCTTGCCTAACCCTAACCCTATATTTATTAAGTGTTCAAAGATAACACAACACGCAGACATATACAAGTATACACATAGAAAGCAAACAAAGTACAAGCAAATAAAAATAAAAGATTTTACACACACACACAGACACACCTACACACCAGGGGTGGATTAGCACGACACGGGCACAGGCAGGCCCAAGGTCAGGGGGCCTAAGCCAGAGATACTGATAGAACCTCATGTTGATAGTCAAAGTCAAGTCACTCATGTCAATAACAGGGTCAGAAAGAATAGCCTAAATATAAGTATACTCATCACAATTTAACAAGATAGAAATCATCATGTGCCTCAACTAGTAGGGGAGAAATACAAAAGCAAGTTAAAAACAATAGCATTAGAGCTCTGTCTAAGGGGTCCATGAGGGGCCTTGAGCCTCACACATACACAAATAAGTTGCTATGTGTGAATTCTAAATTGTTCATAAAAAGTAGCTATCCACCCTGTATCTGTTGAAATGGGCCTCATCATAGAACATGGTCTGACAATCTGTTTAAGAAAAATATGAATTTTGCATCTCAGGATTTGATATAGCTCTAAAATTTCTCTCAAAGTGACCAGATTGATGATTTTATTTAAAAGGTAAAAAAACGGGGGGCTCCCCAACAAGATAAGGGTCCTCCAACATATCCCAAAAACCTGTGGAAACACTGTTAATATGTTCATGATTAATTGTATGTATCTGTGGAATAGTCAGTGTATGGATGGATAGGGAGGAGTGGGGGGGAGTTGAGGGATTTTAATACACACACACACACACACACACCTACACACACACCTACACACACACACACACTAACCTTTAACTCTCTCGTTGAAGCTGTTAGGATCTAGAACCACTACAGACGGGTTCACCAGATCCTAAAGAGACGCAAGAAAGAAAAGAAAATGTTTTTGAAACTAGAGTCGCCATTTTGAATATTTTTTATATATATTTAAAGTCTCTACGAGGAACTTTTAAATATTTCTGAAACAGTCTCATTTTTCCTCTGATGATCATAAATTACATGTAACAGCAAACGGGACCATCAGTGCAAAGAATGCTATTTCTATATAGTTTTTCTTAATGCCTTTGTCATGGGTATACGCTCACCCAGGAACAACAGCTGGCGTGGTAAAAACACTACCGCTTTTGTCCAAAGGGGGGCGCTAGAATGAACACAAACTGAAACTTAGCAATACGAGTAGTGTGTATTTTAAATTGAAATTCTTATAAGCCCCCACCCCTTCTCCAAAAGGTTTTTGTTTCTTGCCTGGTTAAAAAGGTGCTCAGACGGACTTTCAGTGTGTGTTAATTCTAGCGCCCCCTTTGGACTAAAAGCGGTAGTGTTTTTACCACGCCAGCTGTTGTTCCTGGGTGAGCGTATACCCATGACAAAGGCCTTAAGAAAAACTATATGAAAAATAGCATTCTTTACACTGATGGTCTCGTTTGCTGTTACATGTAATTTATGATCATCAGAGGAAACATGAGACTGTTTCAGAAATATTTAAAAGTTCCTCGTAGCGACTTAAAATAAAGGGTAAAATGAAAACAAAAAGAACACTTATAGTGTATGAGTGTGTGTGTTGTACCTGTATGAATTCCAGGATGCCGTCAGCTGAGTGATGTCCTTCATACTCATGTTGAGTTGAGCCGTTAAAGATGACCGTGGTGGGATAGGCCTGGATGTTATACTGAGAAACACACAGAGAGATATGCCGTTAGATTACCTGTGTGTGTGTGTGTGTGTGTGTGTGTGTGTGTGTGTGTGTGTGTGTGTGTGTGTGTGTGTGTGTGTGTGTGTGTGTGTGTGTGTGTGTGTGTGTGTGTGTGTGAGTGAGTGCGTGCGTGCGTGTGTGTGCGTGTATGTGCATGTGTGCGTACTTGTGTGTGTGCGTGTGCGTGCCTCCAAATAATACGTGTGCGTGTGTGTGTGTGCGTGCTTGTGTGCGTGCTTGCGTTTGTGTGTGCGTCCGTGCCTGCAAATGTGTGTGTGTGTGTGTGCGTGTGTGTGCGCGTGTGTGCGAGTGTGTGCGTGCGTGTGTGTGCGTGTGTGTGTGTCTTACAGTAGAACACAGGTTGTGGTGGATGGTACAGTCCAGAGTTCCAAACTTCATCTGACCGGCCAATTGGATCGAAGCTTTTCTCAGTTCAGGAAGTAAGGCTCGACACGGGGGACACCACTGCACACACAAGAATACAACAGTTAGTACATTTAATTTATTAAAAGTGATTTTAACAGTCGGGCAAACTGTAGAAAGTAATGGCTTGAAACTCTATGCCAGGCTGTGTTTCATGTAAATAGACCCAGTACAAACGGAGCTATGATGATTTAAAGCTGGGGTATGTGATTTATGATTGGTCAAAGTTAACATGAGCTGTACACATTGACCAATCAGAGTGAAGCTCCGATTCTCTGTTCTTATTGGCTGTTGGGACTGTCCATTCACTTTGGCACCGACTTTGTTGGTGTAGAGCGTGTCAGGGAGGGACCATAGGGGAGGGACCAAAGAGAACAAGTGGAGCGGTTGAGGTATTTGGATTCGAATCCTTATCCCGACTGCTATTTTCTCCCCAAATCCTCCACCCCAGCTTTAATGTTCTTACAAGAATATTGTATATTTTGCACGCTCAAAAGTTTGAGGAAAATGAATGTGACAAAATAAAACAAACAGCTAACATGGCGTCCTCTACTTTACAGGTTTCTAAGGACATTGTTTAAACTAAAGGCAAATGTTAAGCAGAAAATAAAAAGTCAACGAGGTGTCATGTAGGTCCCTTCAGTGCTGTTATATAGTCCAGGAAAGGCTGACATATCTGTTTAAACTTCTCTGCTTTCCCTGAAATCTCAGAACGGATTTTCTCCATATATAAAGTACTAGAGAACTCCATGAGCCTCATCTCAAAGCAGGGGGCTATCTCCTTATTCCAAACCTTAAGAATTGTTTTTTTTAGAGATAACCATCCCATGTTTCTGGGTTGGGATGGAGGGTGTGGCCATAGACATCTGAATAACAACAAAACACGCCTCAAATTCTGTAATTTTTACACGGCCAAATATACAGGTGCAAATGCTACGTCAGTCCTGATAGGCTTAACCTCACCTTGCTAGCTCTATCACTTCATGCCTTGCCTCACTCACTGTTGACAATAAGGGCTGAGACACAGTGTTACACCCACAGTACAAACACTTCACTACCAACGGGAGACAATACACTTTCCAATCGAGGTGATTATGAACGTGACTGTAGAGTAGGTATGGAGCAGCCCCGTCTCCACAATGCACATTTTACTTCCTCCAATTTGATATGAAAGTTTTTAAAAAAATTTGGAAAATGATCATCTATCAACATTGCAATGGCAGTCTACTGTTCAACTGCAATCGACATATGTGTGTGTGTGTGAGTGAGTGAGTGAGTGAGTGAGTGAGTGAGTGAGTGGTGAGTGAGTGAGTGAGTGAGTGAGTGAGTGAGTGAGTGAGTGTGTGAGTGAGTGAGTGAGTGAGTGCGTGTATGTGTGCGTGCGTGTGTTCCTCCGTGTGTGTGTGTGTGTGTGTGTGTGTGTGTGTGTGTGTGTGTGTGTGTGTGTGTGTGTGTGTGTGCGGGGGCGGTGTGTGTGTGTGTGGTGTGTTCTCGTGTGTGTGTGGTGTGTGTGGTGGGCGGATGTGTGTGTGTGTGTGGGGGGTGTGTGTGTGTGTGTGCGTGTGTGTTACAAACCGGAGCAAAGAAGTCGACCAGCCAGGGTTCCTTCCTGTCTTTGGGGAAGTTGTCCGGTCTGAGCGTGGTGACGTGAGCTCCAACACTCTCCCTCGCAAAGCCCACGATGTTATACAGCACATCTTTACCTACAAGACACACACACACACACACACACACACACACACACACACACACAGGGTTACATAGATTGATGGGCGGACAGACAGACAGACAGACAGACAGACAGACAGGTCCCTCGCAAAGCCCACAAGACACACACACACACACATATAGATAGATAGATAGATAGATAGATAGATAGATAGATAGATAGATAGATAGATAGATAGATCAGGTCATCCCCCCCTCTCTCTCTCTGTCTCCCCATTTCAACTCTGTACTATCTAATAAAGCTTGAAAATGCCAAAAAAATAAAAAAAATAAAGGTACAATGTGTAGTATGTTACCGTGGTGGATCTCGAAGTCATGGATGCCCAGTCCTTTAAACACGGCCACGCAGGATTTATGAATGTAGAGGGAGTTACACAACGAAGAGTCTCTCACACAGTCAACTCTGCCAACCTGAGAGAGAGAGAGAGGGAGAGGGAGGGAGGGAGAGAGACGGAGGGAAAGAGAGGGAGGGAGGGAGGGGGAGGGAGGGGGAGGGAGGGAGGGAGGGAGGGAGGGGAGAGGGAGGGGGAGGGAGGGAGGGAAGGGGGGGGGGAGGGAGGGAGGGAGGGGGAGGG
>CM049405.1:1812500-1825000 GCA_026929865.2 Hyperoplus lanceolatus | reverse complement strand
CCCTCCCTCTCTCCCTCCCTCTATCTCGCCCCCTCCCTCTCTCTCTCCCTCCCTCCCTCCCTCTCTCCCTCCCTCTCTCTCCCCCCTTCCTCCCTCTCTCTCCCCCTTCCTCCCTCTCTCCCTCCCTCCCCTCCCTCCCTCCCTCTCTCCCTCCCTCTCTCTCCCCCTCCCTCCCTCTCTCCCTAGAAGCTCCTCTGTCAATCATAATGGAAAATATTTGCACAAAACATATTTCAAAACCTTTTCTATGAGGAACTTTTAAATAATTCTGAAACAGTCTCGTTTTTCCTCTGATGATCATAAATTACATGTAACAGCAAATGAGACCATCAGTGCAAAAAGAATGATATTTTAATATAGTTTTTCTTAATGCCTTTTGCCTCCCCCACCCTCTCTCTCTTTCTCTCTCTCTCTCTCTCCCTCCCTCCCTCTCTCTCTTTCTCTCTCTCCCTCCCTCCCTCTCTCCCCCTCCCTCTCTCCCTCCCTCTCTCTCACTCACTCTCTCTCTTTCTCTCTCCCCCTCCCTCCCTCTCTCCCTCCCTCTCTCCCTCCCCCTCCCTCTCTCTCTCCCTCCCCTCTCTCCCTCCCTCTCTCTCTCCCCCCTCCCTCCCTCTCTCTCCCCCTCCCTCCCTCTCTCCCTCCCTCTCTCCCTCCCCTCCCTCTCTCCCTCCCTCTCTCTCTCCCCCCCTCCCTCCCTCTCTCTCCCCCTCCCTCCCTCTCTCTTTCTCTCCCTCCCTCTTTCCCTCCCTCTCTCTCTCCCTCTCTCTCTCACCCACTCACACACACTTTTGCTTTTATCTAGATTTGTTTACTATCTAATAAGGATAAGAAAAAATATTGTGTACATTTGTTTATACATGTTATTTATGTGTTTTTTTTCTCTCTCTTTCCCTCCCTCCTCCATCTCTCTCTCTCTCACTCACTCACTCTCACACACACACACACTCACTCACTCACTCACTCACTCACTCACTCACTCACTCACTCACTCACTCACTCACTCACTCTCACACACACACACTCACTCACTACACTCACACACACACACACACACACACACACACACACACACACACTCACACAAACTCTCTCTCACACACACACACACTCACTCACTCTCTCACACACACACACACACACACTCACTCTCTCTCACACACACACACACACACACACAAACCCTCTCTCTCTCTCTTTCACTCACACACACTCTCTCTCACTCACACACTCACTCACTCACACACACACACACACACACACACACCCCCCCCCCCCCGTCAGTGGGTATTGAGCCCATGTCCCTGGGTTCCCCCACCTCTCCTAAACCGTCCTCTGCTCAGTTCCTTCCCGGGTTTCTGATGGGAGACCTGCCAGCTCCAGCCACACCTCAACCCAGACCCTTCATATCCTCCCCACACACATCTATCATGGACAGCCCAGGTAAGATCTCTCTCTCTATCTATCTGTCTCTGTCTCCATCTCTCTCTCTCCATCTCTCTGTCTCTCTCTCTACGTGTGTGTCTCACTCTCTCTCTCTCTCTGTCTCTCTCTCTCTCTCTACTATCCCACACACATCTATCATGGACAGCCCAGGTAAGATCTCTATCTATCTGTCTCTCTCTCCATCTCTCTCTCTATCTCTCTCTCACCATCTCTCTGTCTCTCTCTCTACCTGTGTGTGTGTCTCTCTCTCTCTCCATCACTCTCACTTTCTCCATCTCTCTCTCTCTCTCTCCATCTCTCTCTCACTCTCACACACACACCTCAACCCAGACAGTAGTATATATACATGTTGAATATGTACGAGGGAGGGCATTAGTTGGGCTTTTAGTATGAGTAGGATGTTAGTAGGGCTTTTAGTATGAGTAGGACGTTAGTAGGGCTTTTAGTATGAGTAGGATGTTAGTAGGGCTTTTAGTATGAGTAGGACGTTAGTAGGGCTTTAGTATGAGTAGGACGTTACTATGGCTTTTAGTATGAGTAGGACGTTAGTAGGGCTTTAGTATGAGTAGGACGTTAGTAGGGCTTTTAGTATGAGTAGGATGTTAGTAGGGCTTTAGTATGAGTAGGACGTTAGTAGGACTTTAGTATGAGTAGGACGTTAGTAGGGCTTTTAGTATGAGTAGGACGTTAGTAGGGCTTTTAGTATGAGTAGGACGTTAGTAGGGCTTTTAGTATGAGTAGGACGTTAGTAGGGCTTTTAGTATGAGTAAGACGTTAGTAGGGCTTTTAGTACGAGTAGGACGTTAGTAGGGCTTTTAGTATGAGTGGGACCTTAATAGGGCTTTTAGTATGAGTAGGGCGTTAGTAGGGCTTTTAGTATGAGTAGGGCGTTAGTAGGGCTTTTAGTATGAGTAGGGCGTTAGTAGGGCTTTTAGTATGAGTAGGGCGTTAGTAGGGCTTTAGTATGAGTAGGGCGTTAGTAGGGCTTTTAGTATGAGTAGGATGTTAGTAGGGCTTAAGTATGAGTAGGGCGTTAGTAGGGCTTTTAGTATGAGTAGGGCGTTAGTAGGGCTTTTAGTATGAGTAGGACGTTAGTAGGGCTTTAGTATGAGTAGGGCGTTAGTAGGGCTTTTAGTATGAGTAGGGCGTTAGTAGGGCTTTTAGTATGAGTAGGACGTTAGTAGGGCTTTTAGTATGAGTAGGGCGTTAGTAGGGCTTTTAGTATGAGTAGGACGTTAGTAGGGCTTTAGTATGAGTAGGACGTTAGTAGGGCTTTTAGTATGAGTAGGATGTTAGTAGGGCTTTAGTATGAGTAGGACGTTAGTAGGACTTTAGTATGAGTAGGACGTTAGTAGGGCTTTTAGTACGAGTAGGACGTTAGTAGGGCTTTTAGTACGAGTGGGACGTTAGTAGGGCTTTAGTATGAGTAAGACGTTAGTAGGGCTTTTTAGTACGAGTAGGGCGTTAGTAGGGCTTTTAGTATGAGTGGGACCTTAATAGGGCTTTTAGTATGAGTAGGGCGTTAGTAGGGCTTTTAGTATGAGTAGGACGTTAGTAGGGCTTTTAGTATGAGTAGGGCGTTAGTAGGGCTTTTAGTATGAGTAGGACGTTAGTAGGGCTTTTAGTATGAGTAAGACGTTAGTAGGGCTTTTAGTACGAGTAGGACGTTAGTAGGGCTTTTAGTATGAGTGGGACCTTAATAGGGCTTTTAGTATGAGTAGGACGTTAGTAGGGCTTTTAGTATGAGTAGGACGTTAGTAGGGCTTTTAGTATGAGTAGGACGTTAGTAGGGCTTTTAGTATGAGTAGGACGTTAGTAGGGCTTTAGTATGAGTAGGACGTTAGTAGGGCTTTTAGTATGAGTAGGATGTTAGTAGGGCTTAAGTATGAGTAGGACGTTAGTAGGGCTTTTAGTATGAGTAGGACGTTAGTAGGGCTTTTAGTATGAGTAGGACGTTAGTAGGGCTTTAGTATGAGTAGGACGTTAGTAGGGCTTTTAGTATGAGTAGGACGTTAGTAGGGCTTTTAGTATGAGTAGGACGTTAGTAGGGCTTTTAGTATGAGTAGGACGTTAGTAGGGCTTTAGTATGAGTAGGACGTTAGTAGGGCTTTTAGTATGAGTAGGATGTTAGTAGGGCTTTAGTATGAGTAGGACGTTAGTAGGACTTTAGTATGAGTAGGACGTTAGTAGGGCTTTTAGTACGAGTAGGACGTTAGTAGGGCTTTTAGTACGAGTGGGACGTTAGTAGGGCTTTAGTATGAGTAAGACGTTAGTAGGGCTTTTAGTACGAGTAGGACGTTAGTAGGGCTTTTAGTATGAGTGGGACCTTAATAGGGCTTTTAGTATGAGTAGGACGTTAGTAGGGCTTTTAGTATGAGTAGGACGTTAGTAGGGCTTTTAGTATGAGTAGGACGTTAGTAGGGCTTTAAGTATGAGTAGGACGTTAGTAGGGCTTTTAGTATGAGTAGGACGTTAGTAGGGCTTTTAGTATGAGTAGGACGTTAGTAGGGCTTTTAGTACGAGTAGGACGTTAGTAGGGCTTTTAGTATGAGTGGGACCTTAATAGGGCTTTTAGTATGAGTAGGACGTTAGTAGGGCTTTTAGTATGAGTAGGACGTTAGTAGGGCTTTTAGTATGAGTAGGACGTTAGTAGGGCTTTTAGTATGAGTAGGACGTTAGTAGGGCTTTAGTATGAGTAGGACGTTAGTAGGGCTTTTAGTATGAGTAGGATGTTAGTAGGGCTTAAGTATGAGTAGGACGTTAGTAGGGCTTTTAGTATGAGTAGGACGTTAGTAGGGCTTTTAGTATGAGTCGGACGTTAGTAGGGCTTTTAGTATGAGTAGGATGTTAGTAGGGCTTTAGTATGAGTAGGACGTTAGTAGGGCTTTTAGTATGAGTAGGACGTTAGTAGGGCTTTTAGTATGAGTAGGACGTTAGTAGGGCTTTTAGTATGAGTAGGACGTTAGTAGGGCTTTAGTATGAGTAGGACGTTATTAGGGCTTTAGTATGAGTAGGACGTTAGTAGGGCTTTTAGTATGAGTTGGACGTTAGTAGGGCTTTAGTATGAGTAGGACGTTAGTAGGGCTTTAGTATGAGTGGGACGTTAGTAGGGCTTTTAGTATGAGTGGGACGTTAGTAGGGCTTTTAGTATGAGTGGGACGTTAGTAGGGCTTTTAGTATGAGGAGGACGTTAGCAGGGCTTTAGTATGAGTAGGACGTTAGTAGGGCTTTTAGTGTGAGTAGGACGTTAGTAGGGCTTTTAGTATGAGTAGGACGTTAGTATGGCTTTTAGTATGAGGAGGACGTTAGTAGGGCTTTAGTATGAGTAGGACGTTAGTAGGGCTTTTAGTATGAGGAGGACGTTAGTAGGGCTTTAGTATGAGTAGGACGTTAGTAGGGCTTTAGCATGAGTAGGACGTTAGTAGGGCTTTAGCATGAGTAGGACGTTAGTAGGGCTTTAGCATGAGTAGGACGTTAGTAGGGCTTTAGTATGAGTAGGACGTTAGTAGGGCTTTAGTATGAGTAGGACGTTAGTAGGGCTTTTAGTATGAGTAGGACGGTAGTAGGGCTTTAGTATGAGTAGGACGTTAGTAGGGCTTTTAGTATGAGTAGGACGTTAGTAGGGCTTTAGTATGAGTAGGACGTTAGTAGGGCTTTAGTATGAGTAGGACGTTAGTAGGGCTTTTAGTGTGAGTAGGACGTTAGTAGGGCTTTTAGTATGAGTAGGACGTTAGTAGGGCTTTAGTATGAGTAGGACGTTAGTAGGGCTTTAGTATGAGTAGGACGGTAGTAGGGCCAAGTCAGCCATGGTTTGCACACCTTACCATCACTGTCTTCCCTTGTGTCCCATCAGGAGGGGTGCACTCGGCCCCCCAGCCCGTCGTCCTTTCTCTCTATCCATCTCTCACTCTCTCTCTCCATCTCTCTCTCACTCTCTCTCACTCTCTCTCTCTCCATATCTCTCACTCTCTCTCCATCTCTCTCCATATCTCTCACTCTCTCTCCATCTCTCTCACTCTCTCTCTCCATCTCTCTCTCACTCTCTCTCCATATCTCTCTCCATCTCTCTCACTCTCTCTCTCTCCATATCTCTCACTCTCTCTCCAACTCTCTCCATCTCTCTCACTCTCTCTCCATCTCTCTCACTCTCTCTCTCTCTCCATATCTCTCACTCTCTCTCCATCTCTCTCTCACTCTCTCTCTCACACACTCACTCACTCACTCTCTCTCTCTGTGTCTCCATCTCTCTCTCTCTGTGTCTCCATCTCTCTCTTAAAATAAAACACAACATTTTTTTACTAACACTGTCTTGTTAATCCCTTGTGTGTCCCATCAGGAGGGGTGCGCTCGGCCCCCCAGCCTGTCGTCCTTTCTCTCTAGCCATCTCTCTCACTCTCACTCTCTCCATCTCTCTCACTCTCTCTCCATCTCTCTCACTCTCTCTCTCCATCTCTCTCTCACTCTCTCTCCATCTCTCTCTCCATCTCTCTCACTCTCTCTCTCTCCATATCTCTCACTCTCTCTCCATCTCTCTCCATATCTCTCACTCTCTCTCCATCTCTCTCACTCTCTCTCTCCATCTCTCTCTCACTCTCTCTCCATCTCTCTCTCCATCTCTCTCACTCTCTCTCTCTCCATATCTCTCACTCTCTCTCCAACTCTCTCCATCTCTCTCACTCTCTCTCCATCTCTCTCTCCATCTCTCTCACTCTCTCTCTCTCTCCATATCTCTCACTCTCTCTCCATCTCTCTCTCACTCTCTCTCTCACACACTCACTCACTCACTCTCTCTCTCTGTGTCTCCATCTCTCTCTCTCTGTGTCTCCATCTCTCTCTTAAAATAAAACACAACATTTTTTTACTAACACTGTCTTGTTAATCCCTTGTGTGTCCCATCAGGAGGGGTGCGCTCGGCCCCCCAGCCTGTCGTCCTTTCTCTCTAGCCATCTCTCTCACTCTCACTCTCTCCATCTCTCTCCATCTCTCTCACTCTCTCTCACTCCCTCTCCATCTCTCTCTCCATCTCTCTCTCTCCATCTCTCTCTCCATATCTCTCTCTGTCCATCTCTCTCTCTCTCTCTCTCTCTGTGTCTCTCTCTCACTATCTCTGTCTCTCTCTCCATCTCTCTCTAACTAACCCGTTCCCTTGTGTGTCCCATCAGGAGGGGTGCGCTCGGCCCCCCAGCCTGTCGTCCCAACACCCAAAGACAAAAGCGGAGCGCCACCTGTACGCAGTATCCACGACGACCTGGTTGCTACGGCCTCGCCCCTCAACAACACACACAGACAGGTAAGTGCAATATAACCCTGCGTTCCAAATCACATACTCTTTCTTTTTCCTACACTACATACTAAAAGTACAGAAGAGTTATAGTCTTTTTACTACACTACATACTAAAAGTACAGAAGAGTTTTAGTCTTTTTACTACACTACATACTAAAAGTACAGAAGAGTTTTAGTCTTTTTACTACACTACATACTAAAAGTACAGAAGAGTTTTAGTCTTTTTACTACACTACATACTAAAAGTACAGAAGAGTTTTAGTCTTTTTACTACACTACATACTAAAAGTACAGAAGAGTTTTAGGGCCACAGACAGGAGAGGGGAAAAAAATCAGATAAAGAAGTTTTTTTTTTCATTATGTCAAGAATAAAGACGAATACTCCAAAATGCTATTGGAGTTATTGAGGCATTTATGTATTTTCAGCATACTACAAATGACTTACCAGTTTGTAAACGCTGCCGTACTGAGAAATACAGAGAGAGTTTTGTGGAGCTGATAATAGGCTTAATCAACAAATTTGTGCCAACTCATTTGGCGATGGCTTGAATGTAACCTATTGATTTATATGAAAAAGTTACGCACTGTAGCTTTAAATACAATTCTAATCTTTCTCTGTGTGTGTCTTCAGTTGTTCTCAAGTATGATGTCACCTCTGTCAGAACGTGGGCCCTCAACCCCAGGTAAGAAACACTCATACACACATTTCACCTCTCTCATTTTGTCATTAAAACTAGGGATGCACCAATCCACTATTTTTAGCTCGGATCTGATTCCGATATCTGGGTTTTGGATACAATACATATACTGTCCGATATCATGATTATTCTACATTTCTTTGTTGGTGGTGATGTTATGTAAAACCAACATAAAGATGAGTACAATAGTACAATACAATAAAAATGTCAGTCAACAAACGACGGCATTTGACAAGTTGTTTTTCAGGAAAATCTAGGTGTAGTGAGTCAGTGTGTTTACATGCAGACTCATAATCAGGTAAATAAAGGAATAAGACCTCAACAGGACTTGTAAAACGCATGTAAACACCTTTATCCGATCTACTTCACACACAAATCGGCACAATAACGGACAAGAGAAGTCAGATAAGAACACCTAGATAACTCGTTCATAGTCGGCATTCTCTCTGCATGTATACAGGGATCGGATATCGCATATCGGACTTCTCGTTCTGTGCTTGTGTGCCTTCGCGTTATAGGCTACACCATGGGTTATTGCCGGAAGGGAACCGGATGTGGCTCTATAACCACTTGTTGAAAGCATGGTTGAAAGGGCTACAGCGCCACCTAGCATAGTGGAGACAGCCATGCATCGGACATTTATCCGATTCCTGAAAGGCCATGTATACTCAGACAAGTGACACGGTCCGTTCAAGTGTCTTGTTCGATATATGTGATAATCCAATCTAGTTGTGCCATGGAAACGCACTGAGTGATTCTGGAGAACGCTTGTTGTCAAAATCAGTGAATATGTCCCCACGATCTGCTACCTGTCTGTACTTTGTGTGCACTTTAAAACAGTCCGGTGTTTATACACAGCCTAGGCTCTGTTAACACTGTATTTAAACAAACTCTCTCTCTGTCTGTCTATCTGTCTGTCTCTCTCTCTCTCTGTGTCTGTCTGTCTGCCTGACCTTTCTGTCTCTCTCTCTCTGCCTGCCTGCCTGTCTATCTGCCGGTCTGTCTCTCTCCCTCTCTCTCTTTCTGTCTGTCTCCCTCTCTGTCTGTCTTTCTCTGTCTGTTTGTGTGTCTTTCTGTCTGTCTCCCTCTCTGTCTGTCTGTCTGTCTGTCTGTCTGTCTGTCTGTCTGTCTGTCTGTCTGTCTGTCTGTAGGCCTGCATCAGTCCTGTCTGTCTCCGGCCCAGGTGGATCCGTTCTACAGTCAGGGAGAATCTCTGTCGTCTGATGACCTGCTGGACCAAACCTGGGTCACTGTGTTTGGGTATTTACACTTTGAAATGTTCTACGTGTGTGTGTGTGTGTGTGTGTGTGTGTGTGTGTGTGTGTGTGTGTGTGTGTGTGTGTGTGTGTGTGTGTGTGTGTGTGTGTGTGTGTGTGTGTGTGTGTGTGTGTGTGTGTGTGTGTGTGTGTGTGTGTGTGTGTGTGTGTGTGTGTGTGTGTGTGAGTTTTACTACTGGGGTGCCCATGGGGTGGAGGAAGCAGAAAAGTTTAAACAGATATGTCAGCCTTTCTTGGACTATATAGCAGCACTGAAGGGACCTTTATGACTTTTTGAAAATTAATTTTATATTTCAATTAGAATTTTGAAATTATCCAATAATGAAGTATTCAAAATTTTCTTCCAATAATATGCTGTGGACGGCCTTATATGATGTTAAACTGTGTGTGTGTGTGTCTGTGTGTGTGTGTGTGTGTCTAGTTTTCCTCCAGCATCAGCCTCCTACATCTTGCTGCAGTTCGCTCAGTACGGAAACATCCTCAAACACACGGTGAGAAAGTTAACAAGTTACTTTATATTACTTCAACCTGGTGTGAATGTGTATGACTGCTGTGTGTTTGAGGTGGTGGTCGGAGGGGCCGTAGGCGCTGAATGGCAGCCACGCTTCCACCACCGGTATGACTGTGTGTGAATGAATGGAACCTGGAACCCTGTAAAGCGCTTTGAGTGCCTAGAAAAGCGCTTTATAAATCTAATGCATTATTATTATTATGTATCCCTTACAGATGGCTTCTCCTGGTAACTGGATGCACCTTCAGTACCAGTCCAGACTTCAGGCCAGGAAAGCTCTGTCCAAAGATGGGAAAGTGTTTGGAGACGCCATCATGGTGGGAGTCAAACCCTGTATAGACAAGGTACCTACCATAGACTCTCCCTGCCTTCTAATCCCCATACTTCCCTACTATTCAGTATGCCAGAAAAAGATTTAGGTTGTCCCGATTCTTGTGGCTAGATTTAGTATGGTTAGAAATACCCATAGAGATATTTAGTGTTGAAAACAGCATGCTATTTGGGCGATTCTGACCCACAATCCAGTGTGCACCGGAAGTGATGTTGCATCAACGAAGCCTCCATATGAAAACAACCGGGGATGCGACGGATATAAAAGCAAGAGGCAAGATCAAGGCGCCATGTTATGATGAAATAAATAAGTAAAAGTATGTTCCAAGTGTAGCATACTGCATCCTAACTAGATTCTTTTTATGGTCAGATGTAGTATGTAGAAGAGGAAAATAAAAGTGTAACCACTTCACCACGAGTGCCCCTCCCTCGTATACGAGATTTATTTTTTTCCACAATATATTTATTGAAAGTTTGTCCCTCTCTTTCCCCCCACCCCTTTTCCCCCATCTCTCTCTCTCCCCCCTCTCTCTCTCCCTCTCTCTCTCTCCCCTCTCTCTCTCCCCCCCTCTCTCCCTCTCCCCCCCTCTCTCCCTCTCCACCCCTCTCTCTCTCCCCCTCTCTCTCTCTCTCCCCCCTCTCTCTCTCTTCCCCCCCCTCTCTCTCTCCCCTCCCTCTCCCCTCCCTCTCTCCCCCCCCTCTCTCTCTCCCCCCTCTCTCTCTCTCTCCCTCTCTCTCTCTCCCCTCCCTCTCTCCCCCCCTCTCTCTCAGACGGTGATGGACAGCAGTGTGGTCTCTCCCTCTCTCTCGTCCTCCTTCTCATCCTCTGTTCTTCCCTCCACTCCTCGATCGGCCATCAGACCTCTGACTGCTCCATACAAAACCTCCACCAGTGAATACCAGGTAATGCCTCAACTCACTGTTAACCTTTTGATCAAATCTATCTCTCTCTATCTATCTATCTATCTATCTCTCTCTCTCTCTCTCTCTCTCTCTCTCTCTCTCTCTCTCTCTCTCTTCCCCCCCACACACACACATTCATCCATCAATAAAAAAAAAAACTCCACCAGCGAATACCAGGTAATGCCTCAACTTAAGGAATACTTCTCCCATACGGAACCAGCGTTCTATCATTATAAAATCACTATTATAATATAATGAATGAGGTTTTTCTTCCCTCAGTCTTCCCTTGGCCCAGCTGTCCTGTTAATCCTAACACTAAATGTTGCCATGTGTGATGTCACACATGGGAAAATGTAGGGTTAGACAGTGAGACCATAAAACACTCTTTCTGCCTTTTCTCAGGCTAGGATGAACCGATTTCTAAAATGTTTGCACATTTATACTACATGGTATACAATTATTATTTTTTTTTTTTTGGTTTTCATGAGCTGTTGTAAGCTGTAAGTTTTCAACAAGATTTTAACAAAAAAAGTCCTGAAACATTTCACTTTATTTGGAATGAATCTAGAAAGTGAAAAGTTTCACTATTTGAATTAAATAAGCTTTTCCATGATATTCAACTGCAGTCAATAACAACTAGACAAGACAGTGACATTTAATAAGTGTGTGTGTGTGTGTGTGTGTGTGTGTGTGTGTGTGTGTGTGTGTGTGTGTGTGTGTGTGTGTGTGTGTGTGTGTGTGTGTGTGTGTGTGTGTGTGTGTGTGTGTGTGTGTGTGTGTGTGTGTGTGTGTGTGTGTGTGTGTGTGTGTGTTTTCAGGTTGTTGCAGACAGACAGACGCCCCAGAAGGACAACAGTGCTATTTCTAAAGCCATGGAATACATGTTCGGCTGGTGACATTATGGGATGCCTGCTGCCTCATAGGAGAGATCTATGGATGAACTGATTCACTACTGTGTGTGTGTGTTAGAGACTGTGTGTGTGTGTGAGAGACTGAGTCTGTGTGTGTGTGAGACTCTGTGTTTGAGTCTGTGTGTGTGTGTGTGTGAGTGAGACTCTGTGTGTGTGAGACTCTGTGTGTGTGTGTGTGTGTGTGAGACTCTGTGTTTGAGTCTGTGTGAGACTGTGTGTGTGTGTGAGAGACTGAGTCTGTGTTTGAGTGTGTGTGTGTGTGACTGTGTGTGAATGATTTTTCTGTCTTTCTCTCCTTTTATAATTAGTGTTTTATAATGTTTTTGTCTCTAATAAAGTTTTTCTGGTTTGAATTCAGTGAAGTTGAAGTTTCGTTACAATTCCATATGTTTTCGTTAAACTTCACACTAAAAAATTGCGGAAAAAAAGGTTCCAAATGCAAGGGCCAAAAACGACATAAGCTACATTGTCGGTTTTTCACCAAAAAAGACATCGGTTTAGTTTTTGCACCTTAAAGGTGAAGTAAGTGGTTTATTTATGTTAATATAAGTGTTAAATCGCTCTTTATTCATACAGTGATCACTTACATAATGTGCGCGTTTCATAAAGCCGATCTCTCAGTCAGCTGCTCTGCATGTAATCGGCGAATTAAATTTTTTGGTGATCCCGAAAGTGGTATCCAATCAGAAGAGAGAACGCTACAAACCGACACCCGTCTCACTCATATATAGTATATACACTCCATGGTCTCACTGCCGGTGCACGTCAGAGCAACAGATGGGTGAATGTGTATGCGCCTACAATGGCGGAGCAGGTAAAAATCCTTCCAAATGTCTATTTTGATGGTTTTTATCATGTTTTAACACACTTATGGATCTGAGATGATGCTAGATAACTCGCTGCTTGAAGACCGCAGTGCATTAATGTGGTGACGTAGGGACGAGCGAGGGGACTGCTAACTGCAGTAACTGACAGGAAGTTAGCTTGAAGAACCATTCCGCTTACAGCACCTTTAATTTAACACAAAACCTTTTTTTGTTTTTTTTGCGTTTTTAGATATTTTTCTGTGTTTTAAAAACCTTCAGATTTTGCAACTTTTTTATGTTTTTGTGTCGACCGCTTTTAAAGGTGCAGTGTGTAATA
>CM049405.1:1760000-1807500 GCA_026929865.2 Hyperoplus lanceolatus | reverse complement strand
ATTATATTTCCTGAGTCATTCCACATGTACCTGCTACTTGTGTCTGGGTGTGGCTGTGGAAAGGATTTGGACCCCATGAAAAAACAGGTTGGGTACCTTCAAGTCTTCAGGTTGACACGGCCAGCCAGGTCTGACCAGTTTTCAGAAACCTGACCAATCGACCAACCAGCCGGGTCATACCACAATGAAGCTGACGAGCAGCATCATCCTGTTTTAATTTTTGCCTTAACCACCAAGGTCCTGCTTTCTGTATTGTTTCCAAAAATGAAAATAGACCTTAAAAAGTTCTTTATGCAAAGAAAGACACAAGGCACAAAGAAGTTGGGAATAACTGAAGGAACAGATTTGAGTTCAAAGATTAAAAACTTTTTTTGTAATGACTTCAGTGCTTTTGCAGTGATGAGAGCAGAATGAACTAAGCCTAAATGTTGCAACCAAACATAGGCCAACTTCATAGTTTTGAAGGGTAGGTTGGTAGCCTGGTGCTACCAGACCATCGTACTTCATTTCATTTGTACAGAAGGTCTGGCAGTGCTTTAATTGGCAAACGTTCACTCATGGAGGCGGGTGTCTGTTAAAGTTTAAAACTATTGGATCTGCCCAGTGCCACTCTGGATTAGCCAACCAATCGCATAACGTTTGGTCGTCACGTGTGTCATGAGCCGGCTTCTGGCAACTGAAACTGGAGCGCGACTTCGACGTCATCATTCTCAGCCACTCGCTCTGTTCGCTGATTGGACCGGCTGTCGAATCTCCAGCAAAACTGGGAAATGGGCTGTACACCCAGACTGACTACTGAAGGGAAAATAAAATTTAGCCGGAAGTAGGCGGGCGGGCGGAGCCAGGCTAGTAGGTTGGCCCATAGATAGTATAATAAATAAATAAGGACCTAAGGCCTGGCTGCTGGTGAGGCGGAGGAGCGCGGGGGTTTCGATGTGCCCGCACTCTTTCCCCCGAGAGCGTTCCACATGCCAGGTCATGTATTGTACACACACACACACACACACACACACACACAAGCCGGGTCATTGTGGTATGACCAGTGTTGGGAACGTTACTTTAAAAAAGTAATTAGTTATAGTTACTCACTACTTGTTCCAAAAAGTGACTGAGTTAGTAACTGAATTACTTTATAATAGAAGTAACTAGTTACCAGGGAAAGTAACTATTTGCGTTAGCCTACTGTAAAAAGAAAGTTGCTATATGTCAACAAATTTGGATTTTTCTGAGCAGTTTTCACTAGTCAGTTGAAATGAGTAGAACAGACAGGTAGGCCTACTTGTAGGCTACATAACCTTCAATATGTATTGCACATCAACAGACAGCAAGAGGTTTATCCTGCACTTCAAGTATTTTGTTCTCAACTAAAGTATAAGAAACTGCTGAATGTACCGTGCTGATCTGCTATATCACTGATTCACTTCAGGGGTGTCGGCTAAATCACCACTTGAGGCCAAAAACGTCATACTATGAAGCATGAGGCGATGAGAGGAGGAGTAAGGATTTATCCTATGTTTATTTCCTTCTTTAACATGCACAGCAGCATACAGATCGGCTCGTGATGACACGCTAAACAGCTGTTGCAACCAGCGAATCGCGGCCGTTTAATTACGTGCATAAATTATAATTTATAGAGATCGGGAAACTCCATGCACTTACTCACAAGGGCGATGCAAACAAACTCAGGGAGAGCACGTTTCAACCGTGGATTGATAGGTGGTTACTGCGGCAACGTGCACGCTCACACCATAGACGGATTATGAGATAATGGGCCCCTGGGCACAAACTCTTAAAGGGCCCCCCACTCCTCCCTATCCAGTCAGGTACACTGACTTTTCCAAACAGATACATACAATTAATGGCAAAAACATATTAAGGAAGTCAGTGTTTCCCACAGGATTTTGGGATACTGTGAGAGGGACCCTGGTTGTTGTTGGGGGGTCCGGGGACATGCCCCCCCGGATTTTTTTTAAGCTTTTTAAAATAAAATGCATCAATCTGGTGCACTTTGAGAGGACATTTTAGAGGCTATATCAAATCCTGAGATGCAGAAGGCACATTATTTTTCAGATTTTTCTAAAACAGGCAGCACTCTTTACTCTGCAACTGTAAAAACAGTAGATTGGTCTGCAGACCCATATTCTATGGAGGGGCCCATTTCAACAGATAAAGGGTGGATAGCTATATATGAACAGTATATAATTTAAACATAGAACGCTTATTTCTTTATGTGTGAGGGGGCCTTCAAGGCCCCTCATGGAGCCCCTTAGACAGAGCTAAGACTATTGCTTTTGTATTTCTCCCCTACTAGTTGAGGGGCCCATGATGATTTATATCTTGTTACATTTTAACCCTTTGAGTCCTGTAATACTAACGTTCGCCGGCGCATACATTTGTATTTTTGCTCACTGTGAAGTCATTTCTTTGAGTATCTTCAAATTTTTCATATCATTAGAATCTGTATAACCCAAGCTAAAAGGTTATTTAAGTCAATAATTCAGAATTATTATTGAAAATGTTGAAATTGTGTCATAAATGAGAAAAATATAAATAGCGTAATGTATTTTCATCGTATTTTATCAAATAAACAAAAAAGAAATATTGGTACAAAAGATTTCTGAATGTAGAAACCTGTACAAAATATTTCTGAAGACTTCATTAGTGATTTGAACAATGTACATGTTTTAGTTTTTGAGATATGATATTTTTTATGAGAGGAGTGCGTTTTGTTAGTTCCAGAGAAATATTTTCTTCTGCTCTACTCTCTTCACTACTCTCTTTGGAGTTGCTGTGTGACAGTAATGAAACTCCAGGGATGTTTGCTCACTCTTGCTAGCTTCCTTAGCATGTTTAGCTTAGACAGAAGCTCAAATATGTCAAAAAGTGCTCTCCATAACTCAATAAACCTCTCCACACGATGTCCGCGATGTCGTTCACTCACTCAACTGAACACTGTTGGTCCGAATGTGTCGATTTTCCTCGCTGGGGCTCGACCTAGTGTGTCATAGCATATACCATCAGAAAGCTCTCGTTATTCCCTTTCAGAAACCGGTCGAATATTTTGAATTGCCCCACACATTCAGGAGTTACGGTACTTTCAAGCTCATGTGACAAATACGTCACATGCTGGTGAATCCCGTCTGTGATTGGACGGTCGTACTGCGGAAGTCCAGTGGGCTACCGTAATGATTAGTATATGGTCGCAAAGCTCTACTTCTCCGCTTTCTGATAGTTTTTGAATTATCTAGATGTCAGAAACGGTTTAAAAGTTACGTGAATGAGAAGTAAGCATGCGCAAACGTGTCGCCGAAGACACATTCGGACTCAAAGGGTTAATGAGTATGAGTATCCTTATATTTAGGCTATTCCTTTTTGGAGCCTGTTATTGACTTGAGTGACTGAGCTCTTTGACTATGCGACATGTAAAGTTACTATCAGTCTCTCTGGCTTAGGGCCCCCCTGAACCCTTGGGCCCCTGGGCCTGTGCCCGGTGTGCCTGTGCAGTAATCCACCCCTGGCTCACACAACAGAGAGATAAAGAAAAAGAAACTTCACTAAACAGGCGCTCCGGCTGACTGACGTGACGGCGCTAACTGACAGTTATAATGTCATCCACACTGAATAAAACACATCCTCACTAGCAGTTTGTGCAGTATGGAGCTAGGGACGCGTTCGGATTACACAGTTTATTCAATCAATTAATAGTAACGAACCACATTTAACGTTCAGTAACGATAACGGCGTTGTAACGACGGAAAAAGTAATTAGTTAGATTACCCCGTTACTGAAAAAATAACGGCGTTACCTAACGTCGTTATTTCAAACGGCGTTATTCCCAACACTGGGTATGACCAATCGGCTGGTTGGTCGATTGGCCAGGTTTCTGAAAAACTGGTCAGACCTGGCTGGCCGTGTCAACCTGTGCCAACCAACTAGCCTGTCCTGTTTATAAGAATGAAGAAGAAAGGTACACAACCTGTTTTTTCATGGGGTCCAAATACTTTTCACAACCACAGCCAGACACGAGTAGCCGGTCCATGGTGGGCGTGTCGGGATCGCGTCACTATAAAGAGGACGAGAGTCCGACACACATCTCACCTGTCTTCACACCTTCACCGGAAACTGACCGCAGCATCGAGCAGCAGAACGTTGGACCAGATTTTGAGCAGAATTTTGACTTTTATTTGAGGAAAACAACTTGAATCTGCGAAAATACAGGTAAGAAAAGTGTGTGGCACAGCTCTTAGTTATATTGTCTCTTAGCCTGTATTTTATTTTAGCCAATGTATAGTAGCTTGTCTATTAGCCTACTTTTAACTCAAAGTTTGCCACTAATAGGCCTTTCACACCGCCGCAAAATCGGTGCTAGTTCTGGGCTAGTTCGGAGTTAGAGCCAGTGTTTTGGTTTCACACCGCCAGAGAGCCTGCTCCGGCCCGTAAAAACCGGTTCAACTCATACCCCAGGATTGAGCAGGGTTTGAAGTGAACCGCTTGCGCCAGCGGCCGGGGGAGGGATTATCCTGACCAACCAGACCAACTAAAACCTCATGCCCGCCATGTTTAAAAACACCGCTACTACGAGACGTAAACATAACATAATTACCGAACGCAGCGATCAAATTGACCGGCGAGAATACGCTGTATGGGTCCTGTTTGGTTAAGAAAGCAAAGCGAGAGCTAACACGTGTAAAAAAAAAATAATAAATAAAAATAAATAAATAAAAAAAATAAAAAAATAAGACGTATTCGCCGCTGTTGTTGTGCTTAAAGCTAGCGGTAGCTGAATTTTCTCTATTTGAATTTGAATTTTTTCTACTTGAATTTGAAAACTTGAATTTTGAACTTGTATTAACTGATTCAGATTCAAGTAGAGAAAATTCAGATTCAGGTATAATTAATTCAAATTCAAATGGATAATTCATATTCAAGTGTATAAATTCGAATTCAAGTATCAATAATTCAAATGCAGGTTGATCAATTCATATTCAAGTCGATCAATTCAAATTCAAGTTCCACTGACACAAATCTCTGCCCATACTATTTATATCTTCTGTAAATATAAGATTTGACCGTTTCAAAGTGAAAAAATTTGCACAATTTAAAAATATCATAATTTGATATTTATCCATGTGGTGTGTGTGTGTGTGTGTGTGTGAGATCACTGGGTTCTATGTGTATCTCTCAGAATGCCCGGTTGGATTCTAGAACTTTTTTAGAATTTTAAAGCATTTGTTTATTTGTTCCATATTTTCTCACAGCTGTAGTCGCCATGGTGACGACGTCATGCCTCGTACTGCTGGCTTTCGCGCTGTGTTGTCTCCATGGTGATGCCAGCCACGTCACCGACCTCGACGTGTCGGTCGGTGCAGCCGAGGAACGACGACTCCAAGCGCAGGGTTTCACTCAGATCCCTGTTGATCTGAGCAGTGGGACAGGAACAAGATATATATATCTATGGTTCAAGACAGGAGACTCCCCGGCCATCACCAGGATTCAACTCACATTCAACGACGACATGGCCCAAGGCCTGAGAGACGCAGGCTACACCAAGATCAATAAGGATCTCAATGTTGGAAGAGCATTCAGCGATGAAGTCTACCTGTGGTACTTCAGAGGCCATGGAGAGTACCATACTCCCATTGAGGAGGTTTCTTTCACATTCAATCCCAACGATGAGCCCCCGAAGCTGGCTGCTGGCTGGGAGGGACTGGCCTGCGATCTGAACCGCGGGGCGGGTGGGGACTGGATCTACCTCTGGGTAAAGAGAGCGCAGCAAACCTACATCCGTGATATCATCGCCACTACTTCCTTCGATTTAGACAGTGCCTACTTCCAGCTCGGTTACATCCGTCTGGATGAAGATACCAACAGGGGAGCAAGAGGACCGTTTGTCTTCATCTGGTACCGTCAGACCACCAACGGCAGTGGGGCGGTCACCGCTCTGCAAGTCTCCACCAACACGGACCAGCATCAGCCATTACTGGAGCAGAACTACACACCCATCAATGTGAACCTCAACCAGGGCACAGCATCCACTAACTCAGTGCACCTGTGGATCCAGAGACAGGGAAGCAACCCCATCACGGCCATTGTGCTGCTGCTCAACCCAGATGCTATATCAGCTTATAAAGAAGCTGGTGCCAACGTTACTGAAAGCAATCTCAACTCAGGCAATAAGGGCAGGCTTTTGTACCTCTGTGTTAAGCAGTAAACGTTTAAACCTGCAGTGTGTAGAATTTTGGGTTTTATTTCCTAGCAGATTTTGTAGAAAGTAATTATAATATCCATAAGTACATTTAATTTAGTGCATAATAGCTGAATTTTTTTTTTGGGATTATTATTTTTTTCCCTTATAAAGGGTTTCATATATGTCCATATTTCTGCATATTTTGGACCAAGGCCTAGTGCCGCCATCTTGAAAGTGTCATAGTTGGAATGTCACCAGGTGCATTGTTTAAAATTTAGAATTGTTCTTGTCCTTGAAGGCCACTGTAGCTTCTGTTATTATTCTAAAGGGGTGGGGTTACCCAGGGAGTGTTGCATTCTAGAACTTTGTAGAACTTTCTTGATGATGTCATATTACACACTGCACCTTTTAAAGAGCTGAACATCCGCCCAAACATTCTGCTAAACACACAATGATAAAAATAATATTCAACATCAAGTCTAAACCTCTCTTATCTCTTTTTTTTTTTTTGCTGAATGTACAGGTGATACTCGTATTATTAGAATATCTTGGAAAATGAATTGGAATTGAGGCAAGAATTCATTCAAAAGGGGCCCAAACCAAGTACTGAGTACATATGGATGATTATACTTTATAGAGGGCCGACATTTCTGTATTTAAAATCCCTTTTTTATTGATTTCATGTAATATTCAAATTTTCTGAGATTTTGAATTTGGGGTTTTCATAAACTGTAAGCTATAATAATCAAAATTATATCAAATAAAGGGTTGATATATCTCACTTTGCATGTAAAATGAGTCTATATAATATATTATTTTCACCTTGTAAGTTGAATTACTGAAATAAATGAACTTTTGCACGATATTCTAATTTTTCGAGTTATAAGGAAAGTGCTCTGGCTTTACCGTAACATTGTCAAAGTCAATGTCTTTTATTGTCCGTTCTGATATATGCAAGACACACATCAGAATCAAAATGGCGTTTATCGCTGGACCACAGTGCAGTTGGGACGACAAAATAAAAAAATATTGAGTTAAAGGTGCAGTGTGTAATATGACATCATCAAGAAAGTTCTACAAAGTCCTAGAATGCAACGCTCCCTGGGTAACCCCAACCCCTTTAGAATAATAACAGAAGCTACAGTGGCCTTCAAGGACAAGAACAATTCAAAAATTTTAACAATGCACCTGATGACATTCCAACCAACATGGATTCCTCCATAAGACCTGCCTGCTCAATGTACAAAATGTAATATTAATATTTGTAATTCTCCGCTCAGGAGGATAATTCAGATTATTGGCAGAGGTGATTTTACACCAATGAGGACATATTTATGAATGAGGATATTGATTGTAGGTAATAAATTACTTAAAATGTTACACAGTGTCCCTTTAAATAAGATAAACCAGATAAACATATACTATATTTACATAAGATAAATTCTAAATACTATAGCAGTGCAAAGGAATGTTCTGTGCAATATAAAACAGTATGTATAAAATAGAATAGAAAGTAAAAAGTAGATAAGTTAAATTGAAATATGATGAAAAAATATTTACACTGTGCAATAGGCCTAAGCTCTAAACTCCATGGTTTTTTCTGGGGTACAGTTTAAACCTGCAGTGTGTAGAATTTTGGGTTTTATTTCCTAGCAGATTTTGTAGAAAATAATTATAATATCCATAAGTACATTTAATTTAGTGCATAATAGCTGATTTTTTTTTATAATTATTATTTTTTTTCCATAGAAAGGGTCTCATATATGTCCATATTTCTCCATACTTTGGACCAAGGCCTTGTCACCGCCATTTTGGAAGTGTCATAGTTGGAATGTCATCAGGTGCGTTGTTTAAAATTTACAATTGTTCTTGTCCTTGAAGGCCACTGTAGCTTCTGTTATTATTCGAAAGGGTTGGAGTTACCCAGGGAGCGTTGCATTCTAGAACTTTCTTGATGATGTCATCAAGAAAGGTATTTTGGTAGAAATGTTGTCAGTAGTTTATAGAATAAAACCAAAATGTTCATTCTACTCAAACATATTCCTATTTAGTAAAACGAGAGACACTGAACATTTGGAGTGGTCTCTTCATTTTATCCAGAGCTGGATATGTATAGGTGACTAGTGTGCTGTTCCAAAATATTACATTTTTGATAGTAAGATCCACTTTATCTCCACCATATTTTTTTTCTTCTCCTTTTTATGACTTTAATTGTGTCACTGTTGATTGTGACTCAAATGTCCAGTTTACCAAAATGTATTTTAGATGGATAACATAGATAACATAATATGCTTTTCTCTTGTTTAACATACTTTTTATTAAGTTTAGAAAATTAACTTTTTCTCATACATTGCAAATTCATGTAGTTTGTTAAGTTAAGGTCCCTATCAAGTTTTTTTTTGAGTAGGCTATCTTAAAAAAACACATAAGAATTTGAACACAAACAAAAGCACCCAGCACATAAGTACAGACAAGGAGCATGAGTGCATAACATTACTGTATAGTCAGGCCTGCCTAATTATGTGTTATGTACGCCATTAAAATGTAACATTGATTGTTATTATATCGTTTAGGCCTACAAGATATCTTCTCTTCTGGGCATAACGCCAGCTTCCGTTATGGAGTAAATGTTCAGGTTTCGTTTCTGTTTTTTTTGTAAGGTAATGACGCATTAGTTTGGGGCAGGACAGAGCGGTAATGATCGGAGTCATGTCATGTGTCTTTCTCTCTAGCAATTCTACCCTACAGCTGCATTTTCTTTTAGCATTGGCACCAGGATCTCGCGATATTTCATTCCAACGGCCCGTTTACAGAGGCCCATATCTCGCGTTACCTGGGGCTTCGGTGTCTCATTCTGCCACGATCAACTCAACAAGGAGGTGGTGAATTCTCCCAATCTACAAGGAATTTATATTTATACCAAAACATCGGCGATTTATTTATTTAAAAGTTAACTGTGTCGTCTGTATACCTACTTTTATACCTAACTGTTCCCGCGAGGTTTCAATTTTGTACAAGAACATTCGGTGAACTGAACAGCGCAGAATTCTGAATTAGCATTATTAGCTTCGGCCCAGTTGCTAACAAAGAAAATCCTTTCTCTTCGGAAAATAATCCCCCAATACTCACTTTAGTTATGAGTCATGTCGCCGTTGATAATCAACACGGTCTAGAGCAGCAGGTGAGTAACTTTTTTGACCCATTTATGTGTCATTTTCGCCTGTTAAATTGTGTTTTTTGCCGGCTACGCCACATGTAAGAGTCGAAGCTAAAATGGTGGCTGGTTGGATGGAAAGAGGTCAGTCGTGATGGCGGTGCTTGTCGTTGCTGGACAAACTAACATAAATAATATCTAATTTTAAATTCACAAACACTAGACTCAAACGATAGCTTAACACGCTGTTTAATTCATCTTTTAAGGGTTTGGTTATGGCGCAATCGATGCCAATTTAAACCGAAAATGCCGGTATCGGCTAATGTGAGGCCTTCGCAACCTGAAACGTGGCGCAGTCAGAAATGTTGGCACTAGCCTTTTTTGCGACATTTCATGCTTAAATAATGCAAATACTCGAGATGTATGATGTCAATAAGATAGTTTACAGTTGACTGGATGGGCTGTGTTAATGTGAGCTTGTTTGAATCACGTTTAAAGCGTTATTTTTTTTTATTTATAAGCATTTGCCGGTATTTTTTAATGAGAGACTGTACCTTTAAGTCAAGGCCCGACACTACATCCTATACAGTTTATTCAAGCATTGTATTGGGATTTTATTCAATTGTGCTTTCGTAACTTTCATACTAGTAAACATCAAAAGTACACGATGTACACTCAGGTGCTTATGGACTAAATCTTGTCTGTATGTGGCTCTTACACAACCATTAGCCCAACAGTTTTTTTTTTCTTCTATACTCTGAACCAAATATCCCAGCTTCTAAAGCACTTGCATCAACTAAACTTTCCATGATCATTCTTAGCACTATTCTGAAGGTTATTACTGAAGGATTTGTTCATTGGTTGGCAGTTGTCATATTTATGGTACACGGTGTTCTTATAGCTTGGCTGAAAATGCATTCTAAAGCATGTCCATAGTATTTTTTGATTTTTATAAAATGTAAAAAAGGCCTACTACCTAAATATTCGATATGAATACCCTTTTTGTACAATAAAATGTTGTAAACATGACATTTAAGATTTTAACTCGGGATTTATCAAGATTCTAGATTTTGTTTTTAAAAGATGCACATGTATGCATTGTACGTTAGCTATGACCAAATGTGCATAATATCTGTTGAAATTTTTCTGTCACATACTTGTAATACAATTTTTTTTGTAGCTTTAATGTCAATAATCAACTGGCAGTTTCATTGTGACATCTTTAAGTTAAAAAAATGTACCCTATATCCACAAGTAGTTGTCTTGCCTATGCTAATATAGAATTTATGAATCCACGCTAACTTTATTTCTAGAGACTTATTATGATTGTAATATGTATTGCCTGCTCATATTTAGGCTAGTGTTTCACAATGGGGGAGAGATGGGGCTACAGTACATTTTACACTGAGCTAAGCTGAAATAATACTGGGTGCATGACTGAATCTGCATTGTGTTCAAGTTCAATAATTAACTAGAGCTGCAACGATTAATCGATTATTAAAATAATCTCCAACTATTTTGATAATCGAATCAATAAAAAATGTCCAAATTCTCTGATTTCAGCTTCTCAAATGTGAATATTTTCTGGTTTCTTTAATCCTATTATGACAGTTAACTGAAATATCTGTGTGTTTTGGACAAAACAATACATTTGAGGACGTCAACATGGGCTTTGGAAAATTTATCAACATTTTTCACCATTTTCTGACATTTTACAGAAAAACAAAGGAAAAGAGGGGGGGGGGGGGGTATATGCGGTGGGGTTTTGATGGTGAATAGTACATTAGGCACAACCACATTCGATTTTTAAGTTATTCGAATAGTTGTATATTGTATTATATAGTTTTTCTACATACGTTTTATTCTTTGGTTGTTAAACATGGATAACTTTAGTTAAAAAGCAACTTCAATAATGTGTTTTGAAGGGGATAGAGCTAAAAAGGAATGTTATTTTTTTGAGCTTTTTACAAGTCTTTGTGGTTGCACTACAAAATCTGCTCCTATTATATAAGCTTTTGGTTATCAGTAAATGAAGGAAATTCACACTGTGGAAACTAAATTACCCCAAATATGAGCTTGGAAAACCATTTGCATCTTGCCTTTTTTTTTTTTTAAGAAACATTGTTTAATTGTGGATTCATTGTACTGTGGAGGTGGTTTTCATACGGCCAGCACCTCGCACCCAATTATTTCCCCCATGTTTAAGCAGTTTTAAGACTTTTGAACCTTGATTTATGCTACTTTATTTCGAATTAAGGCCTTATTACATTGCACATTTAAATTTATCGACTTTTTACTTTCTATTCTATTATATATATATCGTATTTATTTTATACCCTTTGTGCACTATCTAGTATTTATAACTTATTTAATGTAAATATTGGTTATCTTTATCTAATTCTACCTTATTTTATCTATATCATTGTTATTCATATTGCACCGCGGGTCAAAGACAAACACCATTTTAGTCCTTATGTATGCCTGAATATTTTAAGAATTGACATTTACGTTTTACTTGACTTTTTTTTTTTTTTTTACTTATTCTTGGATTGCTAATATGGAGAGTGGATTTTTGACCACGAAAATGACATTATTCGAGCAACATTCACTATAGGTCGCCCATCCATTGTGACAAAGTCTTTGCGAATCACTTATACCCTGTTTCCACCCGGCATTAATATGTGGTTTTTAGGATCCGATCGCGCAAACTACAGGTGGAAACACGCTCAATGCGCATTGAAATTATCCACATTCGGAGGTGGTTTGAGACCACTTATCCACATACCCATTAACAGTGGAAACGCGTATGCGCATCTCATAGACATTAGGCCCCGCCCACTCAACTACGGCGAGTGACTGGGCGGAAACGCGTACTCATTCACGCGACAATTCACGTCATAAAAGCGCAGCGTTGCAGGTAAACGGACAACAGAAAACATTGAAGATGGAGTGTATAAGCGGAAATGATGTAAGAGCTGATTTCCATACAGCGCGGGGAATTCAAATCCGGATCGCAAACGCGCATAGAAGACGCATTGTTAAGGCCAGGTGTGAACAAGCATATTACATTTACATATAACGATCAGATTCCTCAGAACCACATATTAATGCCAGGTGGAAACAGGGTCTTAGATTAGTTGAAACGCACTTGATTGTTGTACTAAATCTTTATCTTGTTTTATTTTTCATAGCTTGCTGTCCTAGACTTGAACTCACCTGACGGTCAAGGCGGAGGAACTGGCAGTAAGTTAAACATCAACAACAATTTTGCTTAAATTTTAGGTTTTGCATTATTTAGGTAAGAGTTAGGACTAAACGAGGAGAAGCAGCTTTTAGTTTTTATGCACCAAATATCTGGAACAAACTCCCAGAGAACTTGAGGTCTGCTGCAACCCTCAGTTCTTTTAAATCGAGTCTGAAGACTTTTCTGTTTCCATTTTAACCTGTACTTTTTATTTTATTTAAATGTTTTACTTCTTTTCATTCGCTTTTAAATGTCTTCTAATGTGTTTTATGTATTTTAATCTTGCCCCTGTAAAGCACTTTGAGTGGCCTTGTGTTTGAATTGTGCTATAGAAATAGACTTGCCTTGCCTTGCCCTTAAAGGTTTCAGTTGTACTTTTGCGTTGGTTTTATGACCCAAGTGAAAGTTTTGATTCCTTTTTTTAAGGGCAAACTCAAAACCTACCTTTTTAGTCAGGCTTTTTAAAGGGACAGTGGGTAATATGACATCATCAAGAAAGTTCTACAAAGTTCTAGAATGCAACGCTCCCTGGGTAACCCCAACCCTTTAGAATAATAACAGAAGCTACAGTGGCCTTCAAGGACAAGAACAATTCCAAATTCTAAACAATGCACCTGATGACATTCCAAAAACATGAATTCCTCCATAAGACTTGCCTGCTCAATGTACAAAATGTAATATCAATATTTGTAATTCTCCGCTCAGGAGGATAATTCAGATTATTGGCAGAGGTGATTGTACACCAATGAGGACATATTTATGAATGAGGATATTGATTTTAGCTAATACATTACTTAAAATGCTACACACTGTCCCTTTAATCACAGAACTGATTTGTTTTATCTTTTAGATTAAACAACCTGCTGTTTTTATCTTATCTTTAATAGTTATTTTATTTATACATGTAGTCTGATTTTATTTTCTATGTATTTTATTTTCTCTATGTATTATTTCTAATTTGAAATATCTCACTCTGCATGTAATGAGTCTATATAATATATTATGAGTTGCACATGTATACTACATAGGATCTCAGCGGTCAATACACCTTCATATTCCCACCGGTGAAGTAGGCCTTTAATTTTTTATATATATATTTATTTTCTTCTAGGACGTTACATTCCACCTCACCTGAGAAACAAAGATGCACCCCCTCCTAAGAACGGTAAGGAAATAATGCAATCTCTTAAACCACAGTTAAGCTATTGACACACGTCTGGAACGCACCCCCCCGCCCATCAGAGCGTGGTAAAAGCAAGCACAAATGAGGGGAAACGACCCAAAAAATTGGCGAGGCAAGGTTGATATCTTTACCCAGCCGAGAAAACAAAAATGGTTTTACAGTGATTTCTTCTGCCTCAAAACCAAATGGAAGCGAAATTTTCCACAAAAAAAAATGCGAAAAGAGCCATGTCAAGTTTGGTTTTCAGTCTGTGCTTATTTTGGCACGGATAAAGTATGGTAAGTGGTGGTGTAAAAATGGCTCTAACCTGGACTATGTACCCCAGACATTCTCCCAAGAAACTGGGACAAATTCCAAAACAGTTTCTGATCAGGTTAAGATTTTTTTTCAGTAATTTATTTTTCATAGGCAATCTTTCCCCCAGTTCTTGTCTCAACGTAAACAAGAGGAGTGCTAGCTGTTGGCTGCTCTGATAAAGGGTGATATTATATTGGAGGAGATGGGAGGTAGTTTGTTTTTAAGAATTGCAATCCAGACTTAAATCAATATATTGTTGCTGGGAGGAGGTGGCGGCTTTAATTACATTTTTTCTATACTTATTAAGCCTCTCTTAAAAAGGGCTTCGACTCGAGATACATTTTGTGCCAGATAATTTTAACAGTAATGATAAAAATTGAATAATTCTGTGTCATTGCACACTTTTTTTCACGTTTTTTCTCTCGTTGTGATGTTTTCTTATCCCAACAGCAGATGGTTATGGTTATGGTTATTCCGCTGGTAGACAGTTCGGTTATTCAGTGGCACCAGTAAACCTCTGTAAGTCCCTTCTGTGTCTTGCTTTCGCTGAGGGGAAGAACAAAAAACTGCATTTAAAACATGCATGAAACAGCCATTTTTACACACCATCAAAGCCAGTGCAAAGGGGGAGAGAGTTAGTTTTAGAGTTGGTTATATACACAAAACAGTAAAAAGTTACTGGTGGGTTAACAACTTAATTGATTTGCTTAGCTATGCTTGGGTTGCTTGCAATCATAAGGAGAAATGTTGAATTAATTCTTTGTTAAAAGTTGAGTCTGCAATGCCGGAGACTGCTTGATGTCACTCAAAAAAATTCTCTCCTGTGGCCCTAAAACTCTTCTGTACTTTAGTATGTAGTGTAGGAAAAAGTATGTGATTTGGAACGCACACTCAGTATACAGCAGCATGAGCCAGTAACTTCAAGGCACTGAGTCTTTTTATAGCCTGCTTCCCTACCTTTGCTCAGGTTACCCAAGACTGGCCTCTGAAGAGCTTGCCTTTTACCATGCCTTCAGTGGGGGTCGGCCAGACACATGTGCTATTATCTTGACCTCTACCTGCATGCCAATAGCACAGGGTATCCATGGGGTCTCTTAAAAAAAAATATATTAAAACGCATTGAGTTCCTCAAAATAAGGAGCTTTAAGAGTATTAAATATTGTTGCAAAGTATTGACATTAATTAAAGTTTACAAAGGTCTAAAGATTGTCTGCCATTTTAAAAGACTTGGAGAGGGGTCGTTATGTGAGAAGTAAGCACTTTTTTTGATTGTGTTTTAGGAGTACACATACTTCACAAAGCTTGTTGCAGCATATCAATGAGTATATAATCTTCTTTATTTAAAAAAACCTTTTAATATGCGTCAATTTCCTGTCCCTTATACCCTTTTTGTCTGTATGGCCTTGATGTTGGCATTCAATAAAAAAAAATGTGACGGTGTCTTTTAAAAAAGGTATTAAAGTCTAAAATGTAGCTTGGTGATCCCTTGTGGTACCCTGATAGCATTTACTTATTGTCAAGAGTTTTTACAGTTCATTATACAGTAGCTGAAGACTGTGGGGATGGCTGAACAACTGTTTGCTTTGTCATGGTCACTTGAAAAAGCGGCAGAATTTTGGGCCTAACAGCGTGTGTGTCTTAAGCTTTGCAAATGACGTTTAGTTGCTTCTGGTGCATGGTGATGGTGCTTTCAAACACTCTGCACTGCATCATGACTGTCTTACTAATACATGAGAAAAAACTTCTTAAAACAAGACTTTTCCTTCAATTTTCTTATCATAAAAAAATGGAAAAATCCCTTAAGTCCTATACTTTAAAAAAAATTTACATATATAATTGTCCGGTCCAATCATTCATACCCTTAAAGGAATAGTTTACATTTATTTGCTTTGTTTCCTCACTCACGCTACGTATTGACTGATTGTATTTGAGCTAAGCTAACTAGCGATGAGCGGATTTGAACATTTCTTCCTCAAAAATGCAGCTAAATGGAATGGTTTCTGTCGCGCTGTCTCGAACCCATGAGTGAAGCTAAACAATTTACTTGAAACTATTCTTTAACCGTCTCGTCATTGCATTCTGTAAATCAAAGTGGGATCTTATTTTTAATTTTTTGAAATTTTTTTTTGCAAATTACCTGAACTCTACATTGCTGCATCAACACAATTCAATCCGACCTATTGTCAATCCCAATGATCAGTTCTTTCAGACAGGCACACAACTGAAAAGTGTTATTACTGAACCCGGGCTTTCGTTCCATTGATTAGTCATTTCTCTGGCAGAATCAGCATTGATCTGCTGGTGACAACGTAAAACCTTTTTTTATTTTATTTATTTATTTATTTTTATCAATTTTGCACATACAGACAAAAAGACGGAATAAGTAGACGCATACAATACACACACAACCCCCTCCCTCACACGAACAGACGGGTGATGCCGGAAAAAAGAAATTAAATTAAATAAACAAAATGATTAAGAAAATAAGCTGCACTGCAGGTGGTGCCAGAGAAGTTACATCATAGTACAGTGATTATCCATTATTTTCCTCTGCCGCATTTGTGACTAGAATTAAATTGAGTTTTCTTGAGCCTCTTCTAGCTGTCTTGCACTGGGCAGAACATGTCTGGTAATGGTAAAGTATCTCAAAACTATAAATAATCTCAGTTGACTCATAATACCATTTTATTACATCTCATTGACTTCAGATTGACCAATCAACCAATTGGTGTTCTCGGACAAGCCAATGACGTAATTTTCTTCTCTCAGCTCTGTCACAGAGAACTTTGTTCTTTCTTCTCGGGCAGTATGTAACATGCTTAACGCAGTGTGGCACTTCTGTAAACTTACTGGAACTTGCCTGGGCCATCACTCTCTCTCGTGCATTCGTCAGGCCTTTCTCTGCGCTGTCTGAGCTGATGGATAGGCTGTGCTGCCAATTTATTTTGTGGTCGGTAGTCAAGGGGCGGGGGGGGGGGCTGGCGTTGTTAAAGCGGCCGCCTTAGCCATAAAGCGCTGGGGGAAACACTCTGCACTGTACTTGTGTGAAGCATTTCGAGGCTTTGCTATCTGCTAACTTGGAGCTGGGAACTGCTGACTAAAGCGTTGCTGAGATCACCACATGTCTGGAATGAAACACTTTGGCTGAAACTAAATCAAAGCTAATCGGTGCGGCTGCTACTCGGTGCTATTGTAGCAAAGTCGCGGCTACTTGGCAAGCTAACTGTCCGATATTCCCCTCACCTATTACACCCGCACAGACTGGAACAATGACACACAGCCATTGTCCAAAGCTGAGCAGATCATTGTGGTAAATGCCCCATATAGGCAGTGAATAGGGCTTTATAGATGTGCCATCCAATGCATAAAGAAGGCAGTCTTTGGGAGGTTATTTCTAAAATCTTTATATATATATATATATATATATATTTATATTTATATTATTATTATTTTATTTTTTATTTTTTTTCTGGCAATTTTTTCCTGTGCAGATTCAGAACTTGGCTTTCTTTGCATTTTTTTTAATTGGACATTTAAGCCTCATCTCCACTGATCAGTACAGTTCGGTTTTGGTAAATTTTTCTCAAAAGGCAAGACTCTTGAAATGAAATGACAATTGTCAACCAGACTGCAGTGTGTAGCTCCACCCCTTTTGGTACCCCTACTGAAGAGTGACAAATGGTTATGGCCGATTCAAGGCAGATAATTACATGCCAAACCGAACAATATTACACTGTGGTTACAAGGCTTATCTTTTCCTGTTAGAATAATTTTATTTTTTTTGCAATTATCTCAAAATTGATGCATGCTTTCAATCAAGGCACCAGTCCATATTATGTGAGTCGCTTGCATCCTACCTGTGAGTAATTTAGGCTTTCAATAAGGTCAGACTCGAGGCTAATATATGCCAAATTATACATTAACCTGCTTAACTTACACAAATAACGAAAAAAGTAAAAAGCTACATACAGCATTGTGATTTCGCCTCACAAACCTGGTCTTATGCTCAAATTTTTTTTTTTTTAATTTTATTATTTATTTTGTATGGTCTTCTGATGAAGATTCTGGCGGCTGGGACGGTGGAAGAAGCAATGGATTTGTGAATGGGTACCACGACAACCGCACAAACGGAAGCTATGGCGGCAGAGGACGAAATGATAGAGGTGGGCGCACTACTGCTGCTGCTGCCGCCAACCGCAGCGGGGGTAACAGGGGTGGCGGACATTTTAATCAACCATTACAGAACGCAGGTGGGAGAATCCTGTCCTTGCCTCTTAGTAGAAAAAAAAAAAATATATATATAATGCTGCGTTCCATATTTGATTTATTTATTTCAGGCATATCAATTAAAAATGAAACGTAACAAAACAAGCCGCACTGCCAATGCCAAGTGACTGGACTTCCTCTGTGATGGTCTTCCAGTCTCATTCCAGTGCCAGATTGACCTCCGTTTGCAGAAGGGTTGAGCTAGAACACTGGCTCCCCCCTTTCGAAGACTGAGAACAGATATCAACCAAAAAAAAAATATACAAAACACAAATTATGATCAAATTATTTCACACAAAAGAAGAAAAATTACACATGTTCAATTGATATGCCTGAAAAGTAGTCGGAAGAATTATTAAACTTATTACAACTCGGAAGTGGAGGATTTTCCCTGTTAATATCTGACATCAAAGCGTTCGGGACAACTGGGAACGCCATTTTAAAGTCGGGAGTTCCTTCTCGTAAACTCCGGAGTATATCCATTCTACCTATCTTCTCTAATTGGAAATATTACAATGGACAATTCTCCACATCCGACTGGAACGCAGCATAGAAGTGTAGCTGTAGATAGAGTTATAGTGGTGACAGTGTAGTGTAAAGGGGAAAAATTCTGCCCTAACCCCCCCCCCCCCTCCCCTCCCCCCTCTTCTTCTTTTTACTATATCAGAATGTGGTTATTCTGAATTTGAAGTTAGCTTCATATGGTATTTAACGTTAGCTGTATGAACACGTAGTTTAGGATTTTAAAAAATTCAGTTTTGAGGAACTTTTTAAATGTTCATGAAACAGTCAAACCTTTTCCTCTGATCGCAAACGACCTGTAACGGCAAACGAGACTCATCAGCGACTAGAATGCTATTTTTATATAGTTTTTATTTATGCCTTCGCTCGGGTCTGAATCCCCGCCCAACTCAGACCAAACAATTTACGGCAGGCAGACGGGAGAAGCCTGTGTTTTTGAGCGGTGCTAAATAGGGCTGGGCGATATGAAGATATGAAAGTGTCTACCGGGAGAGATTTGGCCATACCGTTTATACCGCGGAGAAAAAAAGTTCATGTGGCGGGAGCATAGATAGGGCGGGAGGCAGCTGTTCCTCCGAGTCCCTACATTTGGTCCATATCGCCAAGCCCTAGTACTAAATCAGTTTATTTTGCTTCACCATCATCATATTACCATTGCTAATCTTACCAAGTCATATTTATATAAATACATTACCTCATCGCAATACATTTGCAGCCTCTTTTCATGGGCATATTCACTTGCGTATGAAACAAATGCATGCACTGCCAATTCTATGACATTATTGGCAAATTGGTGCATAATTTTTACATATGAATGAATCAACATACGTTGGTTACATTCAAGCTATCTCAAACAAGTTGTCACAAAGTTTATTAAGCCTATTCTCAGCTCCGCAAAACTCTGTATTTCTCAGTATGGCAGCGTTTACAAACTGGTGTTGCCTCCCCGACACTGGTGCAGGAGCTCAGAAAAATCCCAAGAAGAGCCCAAGAAATGTTTCAGTTGTTGATTCTACTGCTAAGAAAAAACCCTGGACATACAGCAGAAAGTATCAAATCCATGCGTCATCTCCGAAGGCTTTACTTCATGTAGATGCACCGACAGTGTTGTTTTAATTACTCAGAATTCCTCATGTGGGGTGACAGAAGTTACGCACTATCGCTTTAAAATATCAATAAAGAAAACCCTTAGTGGCTGCTACAGGCGTTTCACTTCAAAGGAAAGACTGTTTCTTTTCTGGTAAGATGGCAGCGTCACCCGATGACGTCTGAAAAGCTAAAATTCAACACTTATATATAATTTTTTTTGCCTTTCTTCGTGTGATTGTGAGCCGTTTTGTTTATCTGTTGGTCGCAGGGTTTGGCGGCGGGCAGGAAGGCGGATACGGAGCTCCCAGAGACGCGGCCTACAACAGCTTCGGCGGACGCAACGACAAATTCAACAAGTCCGGTGGCGGCGGCGGCTACAATGACCGCGGGTCAGGAGGCTCAAGGGGAAGGTATGTGGGGAAAAAAATAAAATCTTTCTTTCTCCCTCCCGCTTTCTCTCCCCCTTTCTCTCTCTCTCTTTCCCCCTCTCTCGCTCTCTGTCTCTTTCCTTCTCTCCCCCTTTCTGTTCTCTTTCCCCCTCTCTCGCCTCTCTTTCTTTCTCCCTCTCTCTCTGACTGTATTATGTATGCACTTGTATTAGATCTTGAAGCCCCATGTTTTAACCTTGTGTGTGTGTGTCTCTCTCTGTCTGTGTGTGTCTCTCTCTGTCTCTGTCTGTGTGTGTGTCTCTCTCTCTCTCTCTTCTCTGTCCGTCTGTGTGTGTGTGTGTGTCTGTGTGTGTCTCTCTCTCTCGCTGTGTGTGTGTCTCGGTCACAGATATGAGCGCGGAGGCTTTTCTAGTGGAGGAGGAGGAGGAAACAACCGCTGGTCCGAGGATTCCAGGGAAGAAGATTGGTCCAAGCCGATGGCTGCCAACGACCGTCTCGAAAAGTAAGAAATATTCTGCACACACACACACACCTCTCGACATAATGGCTCTATACAGGGGCATCTAAAAAAAAATATATCGATGAAAAGTTAATTTATTTTCTGAAATCTTAAGCCTGCAGTGTGTAGAATTTTGGGTTTTATTTCCTAGCAGATTTTGTAGAAAGTAATTATATCCATAAGTACATTTAGTTTAGTGCATAATAGCTGAATTTTTTTTTTTAATTATTATTTTTTTTTCTTAGAAAGGGTCTCATATATGTCCAAATTTCTGCATATTTTGGACCAAGGCCTAGTGCGCCATCTTGAAAGTGTCATAGTTGGATTGTCCTCAGGTGCATTGTTTGAAATTTAGAATTGTTCTTGTCCTTGAAGGCCACTGTAGCTTCTGTTATTATTCGAAAGGGGTGGGGTTACCCAGGGAGCGTTGCTTTCTAGAACTTTGTAGAACTTTCTTGATGATGTCATATTACACACTGCACCTTTAATTCACAATGTGAAACTTTCATATATTTCAGCTTCATTACACAAACTGAACCGCATCTTGAATAAACATACTTTTTGGAAGGTTGACATTTCTGTTATTATAAATCCTTTGTTGTGATCGGGTTTCATGTAATGGTAAATCAAATGGACTCCACTTATACAGCGCTGTCCCCTGATTTCACAGACCCAAAAGCGCTTTACATTGTTTTGTACACATTCAACCAATCACACACACACATTCATTCATACACCGATAGCAGCAGCAGCTACCACGCAGGGTGCAAGCTAACTATCAGGAGACATTTAGGGTTCAGTGTCTCTTTGCCCAGGGACACTTGGACATGTGGTGGGGAGACGGGGGATCGAATATTTTTAGATGCTGAATTGATCAAGAGAAAGGCCTTTGTGTAATGAATCTAGAATAGAATTTATGAAAGTTTTACTGAAAGATTATAATTGTTGATTGATTATAAAAGTTTAAATTGTGAACGCTTGTAGTGTTGTTGCATTTTACCTAAACTTGTGTCAATTATTTTTTCTTTTCTCCTAGCGAGCTTTTCGCCGCCAGCAACACTGGAATAAACTTTGACAACTACGATGATATTCCCGTGGAGGCCACCGGAAACAACTGCCCGCCACACATCGATAGCGTGAGTCTTTATACTAAACTTCACCCTCCTCTCATTTGTAATTTACTGACATCGTTTTGTATATACACCTCCAGAAAATGTATCATCTGTAGTGTGTGTGTGCTGGGGGAAAAAAATCTAGTGTTTAAAAACGCAGCCTAGGGGCGCCCTTAGCTCAGTTGGTAGGCCCCCCCTCCCATGGGCCTCGGCCAGCAGCGGACCCGGGTTGGATTCCAGCCCGCGGTCGTTCTCTGCATGTCACTCCCCTCTCTGCCCCATTTCAACTCTGTCTCTACACTATCAATAAAGCATAAAAATGCCCAAAAAAATATCGTTAAAAAAAACCCCGCAGCCTAGGCTCTGTAAACTGGTAGGCCGTTTTGAAACTCAGACATTAAGCGTTTAGTGTCCCCTGTCTTTGGGCAAGGCGGTGTCCAGTCATGGCACCAAGTCTTAATCTGACGGGGGAAGAGAGACTTGAGACCATGTTCATCCCAGTCATCTCTGAAACAGTGAGATAAAGGCTGGTTCATGCTATGGCCACAACCCAGATATACAAGTTACTAAATTAGACAAATGCTATTTTTAAATTTGATTGATGCTTATTGAAGGTGCTCTGTGAAGTTTGTTAATTCTAGCTCCCCCCTTTGGACAAAAGCGGTAGTGTTTTGACTATGCCAGCTGCTGTTCCTGGGTGAGCATATACCCATGACAAAGACATTAAGAAAAACTATATAAAAACAGAATTCTGTGCACTGATGGTCTTGTTTGCTGATACATGTAATTTATGATCATCAGAGGAAAAATTAGACCATTTCAGATATATTAAAAAGTTCCAAGTAGCCTTTTTTTTTTTTTTTTTAAATGTAGAATTTTGCGGGCTAAAAAAAACTACGTTAATGGCGCCCTCCTTCCTCTAATCTGTGTTGATTTTAAATGTTAACCTGTTTTTCTATCCGATTCTGTAGTTCCATGATGTGGAGATGGGAGAGATCATCATGGGCAACGTGGCTCTGACCAAATACACTCGACCAACTCCGGTCCAGAAATACGCCATTCCTATCATCAAGTCCAAAAGGGATCTGATGGCCTGCGCCCAGACCGGTGAGAATTTACTTATTTACCTATGCATTCACTTATCACTCTATCGTGTGAGTGTTGATAGTAAGCCTGCTATCTGCGTGTGTGTGTGTGTGTGTGTGTGTGTGTGTGTGTGTGTGTGTGTGAATGGTGTGTGTGTGTGTGAATGTGTGTGTGTGTGTGTGTGAATGGTAATGTGTGTGTGTGTGTGAATGGTAATGTGTGTGTGTGTGAATGGTAGTGTGGGGGGATGGGTGTGGGGTGGGGATGGGGTGTGTGTGGATGGAAGTGTGTGTGTGTGTGGAATGGTAAGTGTGTGTGTGTGAATGGTAATGTGTGTGTGAATGGTAATGTGTGTGTGTGAATGGTAACGTGTAAATGGAAACAGGTCTCCCTTGAAAAAAATAGTCTCCGGTCTCAATGAGATTTACCTGTCTAATTTAAAGGTTTAAAAAAAATATATTTAATTTAATTTATCCTCTATTTATACTCGAGGGATCAATAGAGGGGCGACCCTCATTTGCAATGACGTCGAGTCAAACAAGTACAATACACAGACACAATATACAATGCAAATACATCAAATATACAACAAGCTAATGAAGAGCCAAAACAATTGAAACATTTAGGCAGCGATGTATAATGGCTGCAGTAAATGTGCTGTGTATGTATTTGTATTAAAGTAAAGAGATTCTAGATAATGCTTGTTAAAATTGGTAAATATCGCCTAATGATCCGCTACTTGTCCTTAAAAATCCAATATTTAAATGTTCAAACTGGTTGGCAAAGACCGTTTTGAAACTCAGACATTAAGCGTTTAGTGTCCCCTGTCTTTGGGCAAGGCGGTGTCCAGTCATGGCACCAAGTCTTAATCTGACGGGGGAAGAGAGACTTGAGACCATGTTCATCCCAGTCATCTCTGAAACAGTGAGATAAAGGCTGGTTCATGCTATGGCCACAACCCAGATATACAAGTTACCCTTTAAACATCTTTGCGTTTAGAATTTCATAATTAATCAGCTGAAGTATTAATGTGTAATTAAGTCGGCTTGCAGCTTATCGTAGTTTTAAAAAAATACATATATACACCTTCTAGGTCTTCATTTAATTGTTTAAACAATAGCCAACGTTTTAAAGGTGGAGTCTGCGATTCTGGAGAATGGTTTGGGTCTTCAGGGAATATATCATGAGTGTGTGTGTGTGTGTTGAAAAGAAATCTGGTGTTAATACACAGCCTAGGCTCTGTAACCGGGTATGTATCAAAAGGGGCCCACTGTAGCTGTGTGCCCATTTGTTTATACAGACACAGACGGACAACAATGAGGAGATATACACTGATTTTGACAACAAGCGTTGGTGAAAATACCGTCGAACCCTACTGGGTAGCATGTAAATAATCGTCTGTGTGTGTGTGTTTCAGGTTCTGGTAAAACCGCTGCGTTCTTGCTGCCAGTGCTCAGTCAGATCTACACCGAGGGGCCCGGAGAAGCGGCCGCCAAGAACGGAGGACAGGTAAACACAACGATTGAATTGAAAATGTATTTATTTCGAACAAGTAAACAAAAGAGAAAAGGGAATAATAAACGATATGAAATGACGAAGCAAGTGGACGGTTACAACAAAGTAATAAAGTCGGACACTTTGCTTTACCCGTTTGAAAAAAGCGTAATGCATGATAGCTAGGAGGAAAAACACATTGTAGGACCATTTGTATTCTCCCTTCTTTTTTTGAGAGAGAGAGGGAGAGAAATATATGAAGTTTTCAAACATTACAACACACACATATACAATTATACACTTACTAAAAAAAAAAAAAAAATATATATATATATATATGTCCCCTGTCTTGGGCAAGGCGGTGTCCAGTCATGGCACCAAGTCTTAATCTGACGGGGGAAGAGAGACTTGAGACCATGTTCATCCCAGTCATCTCTGAAACAGTGAGATAAAGGCTGGTTCATGCTATGGCCACAACCCAGATATATACAAGCTATCCTAAGTCCTTTAAAAAAGACTGCTGCTCTTGTTGACTTAAATGCTTGAAAGGTGCATTTCCAAGCATTACATGTATGCAAAAACATAAATTTTTCCAAAGTCTTTTCTTAGCTTTCTAAGAATAGGTTTGCTTTTGCAGGCGAAGTATGTTTATCTTATTCACTGTAAGGTGTTAAGACCATTTGAATTAATTATTATTATTATTTTTTTTAAATATATGAAGTTATCAAAGAAACACCTGATATATACAGTTATACACTTACTGAACAAAGTGCAAGCAAATACAATTTTTTTTTTTAAATTTCAACCTGCATTTCCAATACGACTTTTTTTTTTTTTTTTTTTTCTTATTTTGATCAACAATATTTATGATTTTATCAAATTTCCAAAGCATGACATGGTAAAATATGCATCCGATTGACTTTATTCTTTTATTTTTTCACTTTCATTTTTATTGCAGAATTCACATAGACAGTCCAGTCAAAATGATACAGAAAACAAGACAGAGAATTTGGTTTGGGAGTTACATTTCCAGCAGTTTCTCTTTTCTCTTTCGTGTCTTCATCGGTTTGACTTTTATTCTAATAAATATTTCCCCAGGATAACGGAAGGTACGGCCGCCGTAAGCAGTATCCCCTCGCCCTTGTGCTCGCTCCCACCAGAGAGCTGGCTTCACAGATCTACGACGAGGCCAGAAAGGTAAATATACTATTTTATTTTATTTTATTTTATTTTTAATAATTTTTTTTTTTAGATATTTTTTGGGCATTTTTATTGGAGAGACGGAGGTGAAATGGTGAGATGTACATTTTTAAGCATTAAATGTCTTTGTAAAAACATACATCTTTCAAAGACTTTAGATAGTTTTGTAAGAATACCTTGCTTTCAATTGAGATTAGTGTGCAGAAAGTTAAGCAAAAAAAAAAAAAAACTCAAATAAAATTAAATTCCTGTTGCAGGCTTAGGCCACTACAACGCGTACACACAAATGTTCCTGTATTGCCATAAATATTGGGGGAGGGGGGGGGGGGTCTTAATTTACTTGGGCTATTTTGAACTCAGTGTTTCCCCTGTCTTTGGGCAAGGCGGTGTCCAGTCATGGCACCAAGTCTTAATCTGACGGGGGAAGAGAGACTTGAGACCATGTTCATCCCAGTCATCTCTGAAACAGTGAGATAAAGGCTGGTTCATGCTATGGCCACAACCCAGATATATACAAGCTATCCTAAGTCCTTAAAAAAGACTGCTGCTCTTGTTCACTTAAAAGGCAGATTTCTAAGCATTACATTTATGCAAAAACACCCATTTTTCAAAGACTTTAAATAGTTTTGTGAGAATGAGTTTGGCTGGTTAAGTGTCAGGTTTTGAGATTAGTGAGCAGAAAGTTAGACGAAAGTTTCAGCTAAAGTGGCCTACTTCTTCATTTGAGTTATTCTAGCTATGCCCACTTGTAGCCATGGTTTTGCTTTTACTTGGAGATGCAAGACTTGTGTAGAATTTTGGGTTTTATTTACTAGCAGATTTTGTAGAAAGTAATTATAATATCCATAAGTACGTTTTAATTTAGTGCATAATAGCTGAACAACATTTTTTGATTTTTTTTCCCCTTAGAAAGGGTCTCATACATCTCCATATTTCTCCATATCTTGGACCAAGGCCTAGTGCTGCCATGTTGAAAGTGTCATAGTTGGAATGTCATCAGGTGCATAGTTTAAAATGTAGAATAGTTCTTGTCCTTGAAGGCCACTGTAGCTTCTGTTATTATTCTAAAGGGGTGGGGTTACCCAGGGAACGTTGCATTCTAGAACTTTCTTGATGATGTCATATTACACAGTGCACCTTTTAAAGATAGTTTAAAAAAAGAAATGTCATGATTTATATATAAAAAAAAAATCTACTTAGATCTTTATTGACAATTTTTGACATTAACATGCCAGAAATTTCATGATTTTTAATGGGCATTTTTAAGTTGAATTAATCCCCCCCCTTTTCTTCCAACTATTCTAGTTTGCCTACCGGTCTCGTGTGCGGCCCTGTGTGGTTTACGGAGGCGCCGACATCGGACAGCAGATTCGGGAGTTGGAACGCGGATGTCACCTGCTCGTAGCGACGCCTGGCCGTCTGGTCGATATGATGGAGAGGGGGAAGATCGGGCTGGACTATTGCAAGTCAGTAAAAGCAAACCGGAGATCCGATTCGACAGCTTTTCACATGTTTAAAACTAGATTTAAGATTGTAGGGCAGAGGTTTGCGTTATGAGGTATTTTTAAAGCTATATTGCGTAACTTCTGTGGTCCCCATTGAGGAATTCTGAGTAATTAAAACAACACTGTCGGTGCATTTAATATGAGCTAAAGCCGTCAGTGATGGCACTTGGATTTTTATACCTTCTGCTGTACGAACCATTTTTCTGAGCTCCTGCACCAGTGTCGGGAGTGGAGGGGGGCAACACCATTTTCTAAACGCTGCCATACTGAGAAATACAAAGTGTTTAGTGGAGCTGATAGACGCTTAATCAACTAATTTGACGATGGCTTGAAAGTAACGGATCTCATTTATATGAAAAAGTTACGCACTATGGCTTTAACAATGACAGACAGACAGACAATGCATCTGTTGACTGTGTTTTTCTCATATTTATAAATTGTCCAGAGTTGAACTTGTGTTTGATCTCAGTGCTGGATTGGATTACTAAACGGTGTCTGGTGGTGGAGTGGATATTCTCATTCCGGTCTCCAGCGAGTTGGCAGCAGGCAACAAACTGTGCTTCGAGCTTCACCTTCAAACTTAAAGATTTTAAACGCCAACTGTGGGAGTCAGCAGTCTGTGTGTCCCGAGGCCTGGCGAGTCTACTCTGCAACTGTCTCATTCTCCCTTGCTGGGTTTGATTTATGCACAGTTCAAATCCATGAGGAGAAATAGGAGGTTTTAGTTTAGCTTGGGCTACAAAATGTCCCATGAGTTAAATTTTTTTTTAGTTGGTTTCTGGAAAATGGTTTGTTTAGAATTCAATTGTAATCGGACACATTTGTTAAGTTGATTATTATATACGATGGCCAAAGTATTTTAAAAGTTGGCTCCGCTACCACTATTTCTATCTCTGGATTATTTTAAACTGGAAATAAAATTCCATCAAATCTCCCAGTAAAAAACCCTTTACCAGGATTAAAAAAAAATCTTTTAAGAAATCTCAGGGAGAGTGGACAGAGTAAGGGATCCCTCTCCCAGGACGGACATGCTGCAATAGATGTCATAAGTAGAGAAAAATCACAAAGGAATTTGATCATTGACCAGATGTTTACATGGTAATACTAAAGTAAAGTGTGGATGCAGGAAGATTTCAAAACTAACTTAGTAACTAACCCTGTGCTGTGTCTCCTGGTAGCTATCTGGTGCTGGATGAAGCCGATCGTATGCTGGACATGGGATTCGAACCCCAGATCAGAAGGATTGTTGAACAGGACACAATGCCGCCCAAAGGCATCCGGCAAACCATGATGTTCAGTGCCACCTTCCCCAAGGAAATACAGGTAAATGGACAGTCAAATAGACACACGGAACGTCTTATTTTGAAATTGTCTTATCATTTTTCAGGTCCAAACACATTTGAAGGATACTCTTCTACAGAAACAGAGTATTTCTCAATTTTATTTTTTAAATGTCGACTAAGTTTGATGGAAACGGGTGTGGGGAAAAAAACTACGCTGGGCATTTTGAAACCTGGACATTAAGCGTTTACTGTCCCCTGTCTTTGGGCAAGGCGGTGTCCAGTCATGGCACCAAGTCTTAATCTGACGGGGGAAGAGAGACTTGAGACCATGTTCATCCCAGTCATCTCTGAAACAGTGAGATAAAGGCTGGTTCATGCTATGGCCACAAACGTTGCCAGTTGAAGACTTGCCATAAAACAATTGCTTATTGTATTGTGCTTTTTTCATAAATATTTGAATAAATATTTTAGAAATATTGGCGCGCTCCGGTGGCGTAGTGGATAGAGCGTGTACCATATTGGCTCCGGCCTTCGTTGCAGTGGTCACGAGTTCGAATCTGACCCGTCGACCTTTGCTGCATCTCTCTCTCTCTCTCGCTCTCTCTCTCTCTCTCTCTCTCTCTCTCCTCCCCCCATTTCAACTCTGTACTGTCTAACAAAGCTTGGAAATGTCAAAAAAAAATAGTAGAAATATATTTTTTAAACAGTAGCCAACACTCGCCATTACGTTGAACTTTAAGTTTTCCATTGTATCCGACATAAACTCTGCCAAACAATGTCAGTGGGTAGGCTTGTCGAACTGCGTAATAGTCGGTGGTTTCGATCCCCCGTCTCCCCGCCACGTGTCCCTGGGCAAAGAGACACTGAACCCTGAACTGCTGCTGATAGTTAGCTTGCACCCTGCATGGTAGCTGCTGCTATCGGTGTATGAATGTGTGCTCCAGTTGTAAGCCGCTTTGGATAAAAGCGTCTGCTAAAATGACATGTAATGTAACTTATCTAAATCAATTTGTTTCCCTGAATAGATCCTTGCCCGTGATTTCCTGGAGGACTACATCTTCCTGGCGGTTGGCCGTGTGGGTTCGACCTCTGAGAACATCACGCAGAAGGTGGTTTGGGTCGAGGAGAACGACAAACGCTCTTTCCTATTGGACCTGCTCAATGCAACAGGTGGGGCAAAGCAATGATGCACGAAATATTAACATTTTGGGGGTTTTTATTTATTCACTCTCTCTCTCTCTCTCTCGCTCGCTCTTAACCAATCATTTCGTGTTTGTTTGTCCGTCCGTCTGTCTGTCTGTCCCATATCAAGCTAATATTGTGCTAACAAATAATAGCAACGCCTAGTCGTGATGGGTTAAAGGTAGAGTCAGTGATTCTGCAGAAAGTAAGTTGACAAAATCACTTTTTTTCACAAAATCTGTGAATATCTCCTCATAATCCGCTACCTGTGTGTGTGTGTGCTGAAAGAAAATCCAGCATAATACACAGCCTAGGCTCTGTAAACGAGCATGTTGCTAGCAAATGTGGGGGCTAGCCATTGTTTACATGCCTGTTTACAGACGGGTAGAGGATCATGAGGAGATATTCACTGATTTCGACAAAGTAATTTTGATATCAAGCATTCTCCGAAAATCACTGACTACACTTTTAATATCAAAACACAAAAAATATTGGCGGAGAGGGCCATATTTTTAAAGGGGGTTTTCTTAGTATAATTGTTTGTGTGTGTGTACTACTGAGCAGCCTTTAAATTTACTGGCTGGTTTGGTTTTATCTTAGTAATTCCCAGTGATGACAATGCTACAGAAACACCAGAGAAACCTGGTAAGTATTTCTTTATACAAAAACTTCATTTTTTATTTCAACCCACAAGCCAGAATTCTACATCACATCCTGTCCCACTCCCGAGACATGCTGCCTACGTTTTGTTTATTTTTTATTTACTATTAAAGGAATACTTCACCCATATGGAACCGGCGTTCTATCATTATAAAATCACTATTATAATATAATGAATGAGGTTTTTCTTCCCTTGGCCCAGCTGTCCTGTTAATCCTAACCCTACATTTTTACTAGTGTGATGTCACACTCGAAAGAAATGGGTAGAACTGTGACTGTTTTACTTGTCGACAAAAACCATGAATGACGAATTTGACAAATCTTTATAACTAGCATTTTCATCTAAAAATTCTGCCAAAATATGTTATCAACACTAACTTAAGTCAGCTGGCGTTAACGCTAAATTGTTTCGGCTTGTTGCATTAAAAATGGTGTACCCTGTCTTTGGGCAAGGCAGTGTCCAGTCATCTCACCAAGTCTTAATCTGACGGGGGAAGAGAGACTTGAGACCATGTTCATCCCAGTCATCTCTGAAACAGTGAGATAAAGGCTGGTTCATGCTATGGCCACAACCCATATAAAACCCATCTATAAGTCATTAAAAAAGACTGCTGCTCTTGTTAACTGGAAAATGCTTGATCTTTGAGGTGCTCAAAATAGAAAAAAATTCAAGTGTTTTTAGGGAGTTAAAAATTCAGGAAAAGCTTGATTTTTATGGTTGCGTCTCGACCCTCTTTCCTATATAGTATGTAGAAAAAGATTTAGGATGTCCTGATTCTTGTGGCCAGATTTAGGATGGTTAGAAGTACCCGGATGTCCTACTTCATGCGGCCAAGATTGTTAGTGTTGAAAAGTGCATCCTATTTGGGCGACTCTGACCCACAATCCAGTGCGACGTGAAGTGACGTAACATCGAGAGCCTCCATATGAAAACAAACGGGGATGTGACGGATATAAAAGCAAGAGGCAAGATCAAGGGCAATGTTATGATGAAATAAGAGAGTAAAGTATGTCCAATGGTATGTACTGCATCTAACTAGATTATTTTACGTGGATGAGTATGTAGAATAGAGAAAAGAGAGTATGCGATTCGGAACGCAACCTATATCTTGTCTTTTCAATGTTTGAAATGTGCTTGAAATCTGCCATGGTAACTGCCAGTTAACAGTTACTAACAGCTGCCACTTTAAAAAAAAAGCAAACCTGTGTGTGTGTGTGTGTGTGTGTGTGTGTGTGTGTGTGAAATTTGTCTCAGACGGCCCTGACTTAAACACACACTTGGCTGAAGAGGCTTGGGTTCTCAGCTGAATCTGAAATTTTGGGATGCGTTTGTTTCCAATTCGATGATAATTTGTCTTCTTAGATATTCTAAAATAAGACGGCCTTAATCTGTATCAAAATGCCTGAAATCAATATCTCAAAAGTCTTTAAAATGATGCCAACTTTAGTAACCAGCGTTTTGTCCTTAAAGGCCACCGTATTTTAGCATCAAAGCTGAAATATGTACCAAATTCAGAAGGCTACAGCTGTTAATTCACTGTTCAATCCACAAAGAAGTAAATATACTATAAATGTCTCAGGTGCCCAAAATACAGGACTCGGATCGTGGCCAAAAAACTTGATTCTTGTCTAAATAATACATTACTGATAAATAAGTTTGGTTATTTTAATTTTTATGTGCGCTTAAAAAAAATAAAATCTTAACTTATTCAATTAATGTTTGTCCGTCTATGTAAACCTTTTATCCAACCACCACCCGTCTCCATTTATAAGGTGCCTTTTTGTTTTATGATTTGTCATGATCTCACATTTCCTTTCCCTAATTTTTTTATTTTTTTTAGACAGCTTAGAGTTCCTGCTCCCACCACCTCTGCCATCTTTGTAGTTCAGAAACCTTCCACCCATAACCTCTCATTCGTAGTCCTAAATTATAGTGTTTTTCTCTGTTCTTTTCACAGGCAAAGAGTCCCTGACGCTGGTGTTTGTGGAGACTAAGAAAGGAGCGGATGCGTTGGAGGACTTCCTGTACCACGAGGGCTACGCCTGCACCAGTATCCACGGAGACCGAACGCAGAGGGACAGAGAAGAGGCGCTGCACCAGTTTAGATCGGGACGCTGCCCGATCCTGGTGGCCACAGCCGTGAGTACACCGCTAAATATTATTATTATTATTATTATTATTATTATTATTATTATTATTATTTAGCTGCGAGTACAACGCTAAATATTATTATTATTATTATTACCGAGCGACCGTGGCTCAGGTGGTAGAGCGGGTTGGCCAATGATCCAAGGTTGGCGTTTCGAACCCCGCCCGGCCACCTGTGTCATGGTTGTGTCCTTGGGCAAGACGCTTCACCCACCTTGCCTGGTGTGAATGTGTATGACTGGTGTATGTTTGAGGTGGTGGTCGGAGGGGCCGTAGGCGCTGAATGGCAGCCACGCTTCCGTCAGTCTGCCCCAGGGCACCTGTGGCTACTATGTATGTTTACCACTATTCGGTATGACTGTGTGTGAATGAATGGAACCTTGAACGCCATGTAAAGAGCTAGTTTGAAATGTCCTTAGGGCAATGTTTAAAGCGCATATAGAATCCTATCTATTATCATTATTATTATTTAGCTATGAGTACAAGGCTAAATATTGAATTTCAGACAATTTTCTTGTCAAGTGACCCATGGAGAAAGTTCCTTGTAGCCACTTCAAAGGGAAAACGTTCACCTTTAATAAAAATAAGGGTATTCATAATTTTTGCGCACCTCAGCAACCCTGTCAGTTCTGCTCAATGTTTTGATACGGGCAGAAGCTGGTGCCAAAGAGTCTCGAAGTAAATCCAGATGGACCTCCAATCCAGTGGAGCCTGTCTCTACAACTTTGATACAATATATCGTTAGCCTCATAGCATAAATGCCTAAATCATATTTACTCTATTCTACATGGACTATACTCTACATCTACTTTTCGTTAGCCTAGTAGCATAATTGCCTAAGTCATATTTTAAAGGTGCAGTGTGTAATATGACATCATCAAGAAAGTTCTACAAAGTTCTAGAATGCAACGCTCCCTGGGTAACCCCAACCCTTTAGAATAATAACAGAAGCTACAGTGGCCTTCAAGGACAAGAACAATTCTAAATTTTAAACAATGCACCTGATGACATTCCAACTATGACACTTTCAAGATGGTGGCACAAGGCCTTAGTCCAAAATATGCAGAAATATGGACATATATGAGACCCTTTCTAAGTGGGAAAAAATAAATAAAAAAAATAGTTTTCAGCTATTATGCACTAAATTGAATGTACTTATGGATATTATAATTACTTTCTACAAAATCTGCTTGGAAATAAAACCCAAAATTCTGCACACTGCAGGTTTAAGGGTTATAGAGTAGGGTAAAGTAGATGTAGAGTAAATATGATTTAGGCAATTATGCTATGAGGCTAACGATATGTAATGTTTCTTGTCTAGTGACCCATGGAGACTGTTCGCTCATGGGTCACTTGTTCACGCTTTGTATCACAAATTGAAAGCTGTCAGCACTTATCTGCTCCACTACTAGCACTGCGTTCCAATCCCCATACTTCCCTACTATTTAGTATGCCAGAAAAAGGATTTAGGATGTCCCAATACTTGGAATTTGTTTGAACTCGACACCATTGAAAATGAGGATCACCCCTCAATTGGTCTCTCGAGGTAAGTAAAAGTTAAATAAATAAATAAAAAAAAACAGAAAATGAGAGTGAAAAAATAAATGCCCCCACTAACTCCAATAGCAATTTGGAGTATTCGGTTTTTTTCTTGACATAATGAAAAAAAAAAAATCTTCCTTTTCTGATTTTTATTTTTTTCTCTCTCCTGTCTGTGGCCCTAAAACTCTTCTGTACTTTAGTATGTAGTGTAGTAAAAAGAAAGAGTGTGTGATTTGGAACGCAGGGTAACTCCTGATGTTAACCCATCTTCCCCCCCCCCCGTCTGTGCCCAGGTGGCTGCTCGAGGTCTTGACATCTCCAACGTGAAGCACGTCATCAACTTTGACCTGCCCAGCGACATCGAGGAATACGTCCATCGTATCGGCCGTACGGGACGTGTGGGCAACCTCGGTACGAACATTTAAAATAATTTATCCTTTTATTTTAAAAAATGTACGTTGATATTTATTGAGGTACAAATGCATAGGCGCAATCAGGTGACTTTGTCGTAGCCATTGGAAATCGAAAGATAACCATGAAAATCACATAAATATTAAAACATTATTTTATAACGACAAAATAAAGAGAAAATTGTATATTAAATAAATATTATATATATAAAGAAATGCATAGGAAAATATGTATTTTCTATCAAAGCACATTTAACATTGATGGCTGTGTATTAGTGGCCCATTAAAGTCTTAAAGGTGCAGTGTGTAATATGACATCATCCAGAAAGTTCTTCAAAGTTCTAGAATGCAGCGCTCCCTGGGTAACCCCACCCCTTTAGAATAATAACAGAAGCTACAGTGGCCTTCAAGGACAAGAACAATTCTAAATTTTAAACGATGCACCTGATGACATTCCAACCAAAATGGATACCTCCATAAGACTTGCCTGCTCAATGTACACAATGTAATAGTAATATTTGTAATTCTCCGCTCAGGAGGATAATTCAGATAATTGGCAGAGGTGATTTTACACCAATGAGGACATATTTATGAATGAGGATATTGATTTTAGGCTAATACATTACTTAAAATGTTACACAGTGTCCCTTTAATGGCTGTGTATAACCCAGGGGTGTCACTGTCTGCGCATCCTTAAAAAGTCTTAAATTTGACTTGCGGAAACCTGCAGATACCCTGTTAGTCCCCAGAGTTAGGACTGAACAAGGAGAAGCAGCTGTTAGTTTTTATGCACCAAATATCTGGAACAAACTCCCAGAGAACTTGAGGTCTGCTGCAACTCTCAGTTCTTTTAAATCGAGTCTGAAGACTTTTCTGTTTCCATTTTAACCTGCAATCTTTATTTTATTTGCTTCTTTTCATTCGCTTTTAAATGTCTTCTAATGTGTTTTATGTATTTTAATCATGCCCCTGTAAAGCACTTTGAGTGGCCTTGTGTCTGAATTGTGCTATATAAATAAACTTGCCTTGCCCTGTTAACCGTTCTGTTTCTTCTCTGTTTAACGCAGGTCTGGCCACGTCGTTCTTTAACGACAAAAACAGCAACATAACCAAAGACTTGCTGGACATCCTTGTGGAGGCAAAGCAGGAAGTTCCCTCTTGGCTGGAGAGTCTCGCATACGAGCACCAGCACAAGAGCACCGGGCGGGGACGCGCTAAGAGGTACGGGCTCGTTTATAACATACTAAACGTTTATTTATTTATCAGAGAAAACACTGCTTTTAAAGGGGCACTGTGTGTAACATTTTAAGCAATGTATTAACTTAAATCAATATCCTCATTCATAAATATGTCCTCATTGGTGTAAAATCACCTCTGCCAATAATCTGAATTATCCTCCTGAGCGGAGAATTACAAATATTAATATTACATTTTGTACATTGAGCAGGCAAGTCTTATCGAGGCATCCATGTTGGTTGGAATGTCATCAGGTGCATTGTTTAGAATTGTTCTTGTCCTTGAAGGCCACTGTAGCTTCTGTTATTATTCAAAAGGGGTTGGGTTACTTAGGGAACGTTGCATTCTAGAACTTTCCTGATGATGTCATATTACACACTGCCCCTTTTAAACCTTATTTATATTGGCCCTTTAACATGTTTTCAAGCATACTATAATGCCAGAGTTGAAAAGGAACTTCTGCTTCAACAATGGATTTATTTTGTGGGTACACTCACCCAGGAACAACGGCTAGAATTAACGCAAAGTTCCTCTGAGCCTCTTGTATGGGAAAATGTTCACTTTTTAAAGGTGCAGTGTGTAATATGACATCATCAAGACAGTTCTAGAATGCAACGCTCCCTGGGTAACCCCCTTCCCCCTCCCCCCCTTTAGAATAATAACAGAAGCTACAGTGGCCTTCAAGAACAATTCTAAATTCTAAACAATGTACCTGATGACATTCCAAAAACATGGATACCTCCATAAGACTTGCCCTCTAAATGTGGAAAATGTAATATTAATATTTGTAATTATCTGCTCATGAGGATAATTCAGATTATTGGCAGAGGTGATTTTACACCAATGAGGACATATTAATGAATGAGGATATTGATTTTAGCTAATAAATCACTTAAAATGTGACAGTGTCCCTTTAAGTAATTCGTCATTTTGCGCACCTCAGCAACCCTGTCAGTTCTGCTCAATGTTTTGATACGGGCAGAAGCTGGTGCCAAAGAGTCTCGAAGTAAATCCAGATGGACCTCCAATCCAGTGGAGCCTGTCTCTACAACTTTGATACAATATATTTAATGTTAAACGATATGTTATGTTCCCACGAAAAGAGACACCGATCTATCAAACGATCGTCGGTTTGGGACTGTTTGAAAGATAATTATAAGACATTCTTTTGGTGGTGATGCTTTGTGTAAGTGTAGGAAGCCTTAAGCAACACAGCAATTAAAACTTATAAGCGCTAACATTCAGAAAGGTTTAGTGCCCATTTGTTTGTGTTGTGGAAAAAAAAAAAAACCCTTGGTATTGTCAATCCCGATTAAGGTTTTATTTTTTACTGGGAGTTTTTTCTCAGCCGAGCTAAGGGTGTAAGGGCAGATAGATAGATAGATAGATAGATAGATAGATAGATAGATAGATAGATAGATAAGGGCAGAGAGGGTGTCATACTGTATGGAATGTAAAGCCCACTGAGGCAAATGTCTGTTTGTGATATTGGGCGATACAAATAAAACTGATTTGATTAATCAGAAATCAAAATACATCACACACACACAAAAAAAAAAATCTTTCACACAAATGGAAAAAAAAAAAAAAAAAGCATTTGTGTAAAAGAAATAAAAGAACCCTTTGGTGTTGTCTCTTCAGGTTCTCCGGTGGTTTAGGAACATATTTTTTTTTTTTTTTTTACTTTATTTTATTTTTTTTGAATGTTGTGATAGTGGTCGTTTCTTTGTGTGTGTGTTTGTTGTGAAAAACCTACGATAAGTATATTGTGAAATAAAACAAACCTTTGGTGTTGTCTCTTCAGGTTCTCCGGAGGCTTCGGCGCGAGGGATTACCGCCAGACGCCCGGTGGTTCGTCCGGCGGAGGCTACGGCCCGAGCAGCAGCAGCAGAGGAGGGGGACGGCCAAGTGGCGGCAGCAGGGGATTCGGTGGAGGTATGAAATATAAGTCTGTCTGTCTCTCTCTCTGTGTCTGTATGTCTCTCCATCTGTTTCTCTCTCTCTGTCTGTCTGTCTCTCTCTGTGTCTGTATGTCTCTCTGTGTCTGTATGTCTCTCCATCTGTTTCTCTCTCTCTCTGTCTGTCTCTCTCCCTCTGTCTGTCGCTTTCTCTCTGTCTGTCTCTTTCTCTCTCTCGCTCTCTCAAGATTTTGTGTATGGATCGATAGGTTACTTTTCCTACTCAACCGCCCAACAATACATTGTGTCTTTTGAGTTCTTTATTGCTTCTGTAAACTTAAGTGTAAATTTGGTGGAGGTCTCAAGAAACAACCTTTATTACACTGTACTGTGTTGAAATGGGGAGACACAGAGAGAGAAAAGGGGGGGGGGTCATGCAGTAAAGGTCCACGGGTCGGATTTGAACCTGCGACCACTGCAACGAAAGGCCGGAGTCAATATGGTACACGCTCTATCCACTACGCCACCGGAGCGCCCCCCCCCGTTGCTTTGACTTTCTTTTTAACCCCTCACACTCTCTCGTTTCCTTTTCTCAGGTGGATTCGGCGGCGGCGGCGGATTCTACGGCAACGACAGCGGCTACGGCGGCAACTACCAACAGTCCAACAGCTCGTCAAACGATTGGTGGGGCAACTAATTGCCATAGGAACGGGTTGCCATGCATTGCCAACCGAAACGGAAACCACATGTTAAAAAAAACTTTAACGCCAGACCATAACAACAACAACAACAACAACACCACCAACAACCAACCCTTTCCTGTGTAGCCTCTTCACTGACACACAGTACATTTTACTACTACCAACAACAGCCCCTGGTACTCTGCCATTTTTTTTCTGTTGTTGCCTTCTCTACACAAAAAAAGGAAAAAGTTGCAAAAGCACGATTGCTCAAAGGAACGTCAACGTGTTTTTAAAAACTGCAAATCGCACCGGAGAAAAACGCAGAGATTGAAATACGATATTCTACTACTACTACTACGCACACCTCAGAGTGAGCATGGATTGCTGTGACGTTGCATTGTCCGATTAGCAGCAACTTTGTTGTCGGACTTTCCATTGTTATAGCGGCAACAACAAACGTGTTTTTTTTTTTTTTTTTTTTTTTTTTTTTTTTTTGTGGAAGGAAGGAGAGGAGGAATACAACACAAATACAAACGAAAAAGAGAGAAAAAACAATCGAAATAACCCTGAGGATCATTTGTATGTTTAATGTACTGTGCCTTTGGAATTATAAACAGGAATCCTTATGTTATCAGTTCACCAAAAAAAAAAAAAATTGATGTTAACACGGCCAGCCAAGAAGAGCTCTAAAATAAATAAATAAAATTCGATTTTTACTATTTTGTTTGGTGGAAAAAAAAAATATTAGAAGGGTATAAAAAAAAAAATAATAATAAGAAATATAGCTAGGACTTTAATCAAACCTTGGCAAAAAAACACAACTTGGGGTATTGCGAAACTCCTGAGTCGAGATTCCATTTGATCTTCAAATTTAACTTTAAGGAACATCATGTAGCCTTTTCTATATAGTCGAAACGGAACAGCTAACATATTGACATCGACGCCAATATACTACCGTCTTAACTTAATACAAACTGGGCCACTCTGTGAGGCATTTTAAATCCCTATATATATATATATATATATAGGGACAAATGTTACATTTCTTTTTTCTTTGCTCACTCTATCCTGGAAAAGGCTCCTTTTTTATGGGATATGATAGACTTTGAAAATTTTGCCATTCCTATTGTAATCTTAAAGAAACACACAGAAGTCATTAAACTTGGTGCCAACAATCGCTGAAGTTTTAAAAAGAAAAGAAAACGAGAATCAATCAACGCTGGAACTTGTTTTACGAGTACCACAACGTTTATTTTTTTTTTATTATTTTCAAATTGACTCGACAGTGTTAACGGCAGCTAGTATGTTACCAAGTGCTAGCTACATTAAGTGGGCGGCTTTTTTTGTTTTATTTTATCTTTACTTGAGACATCTTTTGGTGCAGGAGGGTGTGTGCAAAATCGAAAAAATAAGTTTAAAAAAAACTCATAGTTGACACTTTTTTTTTCCGATTTGTGAATCGTTTCTCTATAAATATGTATCAAAACAAAAAATGCCTGCCAACTTGAAAGTGAAGTTCAAAAAAAGTTGGCTGCATTGTTATTATAAATGGACCACAGCAAACCGCATCGGGAGGGCTATATAGCGTTTAAAATGGTGTTAGTGTTTACCGACGAATAATAATAATAATAATACAAATACAAAAATCGACCATCTTTCAAAACCATGAGGCCCAGATGGTATTCTACGCTTGCAAGTGTTTTGTTTTTTGGTCAAGAAAGAAAGACGCGTTGAACTGAGTCGCAGGCTTAACTTAATTACAAACGTTTTCTCTTTTTCAAGCTGCGTTTGTGGAAGCATAGTTCATCTTTAAAGAGGAGACAGGCATATTCTGAATGATCATCACTGGCTTGAGACTTATCAACTCAAAAAACTGAGCAAGCTGAGTTAGTTAGCGAAGGGGAAGCTAGTGCTAGCGGAGAAAAGCAATGCAGAATAATATAGCACTCCTAAAAAGTCGAGGGAGGAAAAACTGGGGAGGGTTTTTTTCAGTGCACCGCTTTTTTGTCGGCGGCTTTTTGGTTTAAACGACCATTGCTGCTAATGTGTGTAACCACGGTTGCTCACCAGATCAGGGTTGGATAGAGAAGGAGTCGGGGAGGTGTGTTTTGCACTTCTTTCCAAATCGTTAATGTACTGTTTTATCTGCTCTGGACATTGAATAGAACTCTTGTGGCAGGCTTTTTCCTCTCAAAGAGGGGCAGCCATCTCTGGAAGGGGTTTGACTACAATACTCTTCTCAAGCAGGTGTGTGTGTGTCGTGCCTTGAAAAAAACTACTTATTTTTGTTTTGTTTTAATAATAAGAAATTGAGCTACCGATGAGAAAAGAGAAAACTGCGCGGATGCACTGATAGTGTTGAGAACTTGTTGAGATTTTGAATGATGGTGCTAACTTGATTTAGGTGTGGGTTAGGGCCCCCAATGTTGTACATTACGTCGACCTTGTTGCCCCATCAACAGTTTTACAGTTTAAAAAAAAAAAGAAAAAGTTATTTTATTGCGCATCTAGAGTTTTATATAGATGTTCTTGGATATGTGTCCTTAAGCTTCCAAATATTGTGTGTGAGGAGATGGCGGGGAGAAAAACGCAGCTTGTTTACAAAAAAAGGGGAAAGGGTTCTCAATGTTTAAAAAAAAAAAAAAAACAGGATTTATTTGGGACCAGGGGGAGTATAGCAGTCTTGGGGGGGAATTTAGCCATTTGCACAGATTTCTAGATTCTACTTTTTGCTGCTAGTTTTTGTGTAATTTATTAAGCATTTTTGACAAATATTTATTTTTGTAAGCCTCAAAGTGATTCTTTGAAAGTTTCAGAAACTTGACCAAAAGACAGTACAAAAAAAACACTGGCACTTGAATGTTGAATGTCACCTGTATGCGTGAAATTTATATCTTTCGGGGTAGTGTGAGCTTTTTAATGTTTAAGATATACATTGGACTCGGTAAAAAAAAATATATATATCCACAGCTGTTTCAAGAGGCCCCCTCCTTTTTAAAAGGAAGAGAAGTGTGGGGGGGGGGGAGGGGGCGGGGAACAAATAGGAGAGGGGCCTTATAAGTCATCAATCTTAGAATATATATGATAATTTGGTCAACTTAAAAATTTGAAATGGAATTGAACAACCATGCCAAGGTTTGGAAATATAGCTGTTTAAAAAAATGAGCAAATATATTTAAAAAAAAATAACAACTTCCGAAAGCATTTCGATCATCAGTGAGTGCAGAAGTGTTCAACTACGATTCTCCAATTGTGTGCATTTGCATTTATTGATTGTTTACTCACGATTTGACCCGATAATTCTTTTTCTCCAGTAAAAAGTCTGGCACATGGCAATCCTTTAATAAGAAACAAACATGTGGTTTATTCTCATTGTTGTATTTGCATATATGACGTGCTCTGGGGTTCTCTTAAACCCCCTTTTGTGAATGTGGCGCAGGTCTGGAATGCAAAAATTCTGGATATTTTTGGGACATTTCAAACAAATTTTCAAAAATCTCAATGTGTATGTATAACAAAAAAAAAAAAGACTTGTTCCACATTCTCCCACACGAGAATCCCAGAGATCTTTAGATGTAGAATTTGCTTTTCTGTATTAGCATATAGGCTACTGCTGCACTGCATGGGAAAATACTCAGCTGTGCAAAAAAAAGAAATTAAAATTGTATAATTTTACCAAAATAAAAATTGTTTGAATGCAAGAAGAAAAAAAATTGTGTCTGGGGGAAAAATTGAGCATGTTTCACGACGACTTGTTTACTGACTGTTGTTCTGCAGAGATTGAAGCTTGTAGCAGAAGCGGCCATTTTTTCCTCGTGGTTGCGAAAAGACGGGTAGATTAAAAACACTCACTCAAATTTGGTATTGTAGATTGGATGGGCTTTAGTTCTTTTTGGAAAGAAACTATATAAAGATTTCATTTGTAAATTCACCTGTGTTTTCGTTATTTTTTTTACAAATTATTGGAAGCGCAGTTAAAGGTGCAGTGTGTAATATGACATCATCAAGAAAGTTCTACAAAGTTCTAGAATGCAACGCTCCCTGGGTAACCCCACCCCTTTTGAATAATAACAGAAGCTACAGTGGCCTTCAAGGACAAGAACAATTCTAAACAATGCACCTGATGACATTCCAACTATGAAGCTTCCAACATGGCGGCACCCAGGCCAAGGGAAATAATTATTGGGTTTTTTTCAGCTATTATGCACTAAATTAAACGTACTAATGGATATAATAATTATTTTCTACCAAGGCTGCTATGAAAAAAAATCCCAAAATTCTACACACTGCAGGTTTAAGGGTTGGGTGGGTACTGTTAGATATCACTTTGGGACGTTTGGGTTTTTAAACTAACGAGTTAGCATAAAAACCTTCAAGAAAAAATTGTCATTCTCTATATCGTTTGAGAAGACGCAATGCATTGTGGGGCGTTTGAGTAGTAAAAGTAGCCTAGCCATCCATACACAAAATCTCGCCGTAAGTAAGAACTCATCCGGGCATTTCTCGCCTACACAAACTTGCATACACAACCACAACCTACTCAAATTGACCTCACAATTAGTGCGAGTAGGACTTAAGTAGGGCTTTTAGTATGAGTAGGACATTAGCAGGGCTTTTAGTATGAGTAGGAAGTTAGTAGGGCTTTTAGTATGAGTAGTACGTTGGTAGGGCTTTTAGTATGAGTAGGACTTCAGTAGGGCTTTTAGTATGAGTAGGACATTAGCAGGGCTTTTAGTGTGAGTAGGAAGTTAGTAGGGCTTTTAGTATGAGTAGGACCTTGGTAGGGCTTTTAGTATGAGTAGGGCTTTTAGTATGAGTAGGACGTTGGTAGGGCTTTTAGTATGAGTAGGACGTTGGTAGGGCTTTTAGTATGAGTAGGACGTTGGTAGGGCTTTTAGTATGAGTAGGACGTCGGTAGGGCTTTTAGTATGAGTAGGACATCAGCAGGGCTTTTAGTATGAGTAGGAAGTTAGTAGGGCTTTTAGTATGAGTAGGACGTTGGTAGGGCTTTTAGTATGAGTAGGGCGCTAGTCTGGCTTTAGTATGAGTAGGACGTTGGTAGGGCTTTCAGTATGAGTAGGACGCTAGTAGGGCTTTTAGTATGAGTAGGATGTTAGTAGGGCTTTCCCAACACAGCCATTGTATGTAGACTGGTAGCAGAACATTCATTGCATTCCCCATGCCCTCTGTTTTTGAAATTACCCCTGCGTTCCAAATCACATACTCTTTCTTTTTACTACACTACATACTAAAATACAGAAGAGTTTTACGGCCACAGACGGGAGAGAGAAAAACGAAATCAGATAAGGAAGTTTAATTTTGCATTATGTCAAGAATAAAGACGAAAACTCCAAAATGCTATTGGAGTTAGTTGGGGCATTTATGTATTTTCAGCATACTACAATTTGACTTGCATGAATTGAGACATCCTAAATATTTTTCTGGCATACTAAACAGTAGGGAAGTATGGGGATTGGAACGCCAGGGCAAGTGTTTTTTAACCGCCATGTTTTGGCTGCAGACATGCGAGAACAGGTGAGCAGAATGTCCCAGACCAGCTAAATCCGCCTAGCGACAAATTCATGTTCCAGCACTCTCACTGTTCTGTTGAAAACTAGGCTAAAACCATGACCTCTAGTCTACATACAGTGTTATAATATGCCTCTGCTGTGTGTGTGTGTGTGTATGGAGCTTTTCAGGCAGTGAGTAGACAATTTCTGCGCTGCGAATTCATGCCTGTCCCAATTTTTAGGGATTTTTTTGTCATGCCAGTCTTATAAAAGGCTCATATGGTCTGGTGTGCGGCTGACTTGGTTGTATAATATAAGCCGGTTGTATAATATCTAAGCTTTTACACGAGGCATTGGGAGAGAGAAAACAATTTTTTTTTTTTAACTTTTTCACATAAATGAATGTCGGTTACATTCAATCCATCGCCAAATGAGTTGACACAAAGTTAATTAAGCATATATCAGCTCCACAAAACTCTCTCTGTATTTCTCAGTGTCCCTGAGTGTCCGCCCCCCGACACTGGTGCAGGAGCTCAGAAAAATCCCCCAAGAAATGTTTCAGTTGTCCAGGGAAAAACCTGGACGTACAGCAGGAGGTATAAATATAAAGGACTCCTCTTGGCGTGCTACAGAAGTTACACACTATAGCTTTAAGGGTAAGAGTCCAGTAAATTAATGAAATTCAATGGAGTTACAAATCTAGTCTACACATTCAGATTTGGACATGGACATTATGTGAAAATACAAATTTCAATGTAGCCTTGTGAAAACGCTGCCAAACTGTGAAATACAGAGATGTGATGTCACACTAGTAAAATGTAGGGTTAGACAGTGAGACCATAAAACACTCTTTCGGCCTTTTCTCAGGCTAGGATGAACCGATTTCTAAGATGTTTGCACATTTATACTACACAGGATCTCAGAGTTCAATACACCTTCATATTCCCACCGGTGAAGTAGGTCTTTAAGGTGAAGTAGGGCTTTAAGGTGAAGTAGGGCTTTAATCATATTTGTCTCAACTCTTTTTTAAAAATCTCATGAATTTAACCAACATTAATTTATACGAAAAAGTTACACACTTTAGCTTTAAAGCCTCACATTCAGGAAGCACCATGAGTAACCCATATAACGCTGTGTGTATCCTAGCCTTATCATATACATTCTATGCTCCATACATAATACATACACACAGCGTATTAATCTTAGTAAACAAACTATATTGATCGCCTCTTCGCTCACTGGATCCCGCCACTGAAGGCTTTTCAAATCTCCGTATTCCATCTGACATCTGTAATATTTCTGTTAAGTTTTATTTTCATGTTCATCTTCTTAGCGCAGGTCAACGCAGGTTGAGTGAGGGATTCACTTTAGGTGTAATCCTTCTAAACGTTATCACTCTATCTAGGGGATTTGAATGCCATTAAGAGATGGCTTTTTTTATGCGCGTGTGTGTGTGTGAGTGTGTGTGTGTGTGTGTGTGTGAGTGTGAGTGTGAGAGAGAGAAAGAGAGTGTATGTGTTTCTACTTTAACTATTTTTGTGAGGACCGATTTGAGTTTTACACCTTAAGAGTGAGGACATTTTGTCTGGTTCTCACTTTGGGACAGGCCTTTAAAGGGCTGTTTGAGGGTTGACACTAGGTTTTAAGGACAGGCCTTTAAAGGGCTGTTTGAGGGTTAACACTAGGTTTTAAGGTTCAGGTATGAATTAGGTTTATGTTAGGGTTAGTGTAAGGGTTGGGGTTAGGCATTTAGTTTTGATGGTTAGGGTAAGGGGCTAGGGAATGCATTATGTCAATGAATGTCCTCACATGTATAGCTGTACAAATGTATGTGTGTGTGTGTGTGTGTGTGTGTGTGTGTAATGATGGAGCTTTTTCACACACAGAACACACACACACACACACACACACACACACACACACACACAGACACACAGTGAAGGGGGGATGATAAAGTGTAGCTAAACCCACAGTATTGCTGCAGACTTGTATCAGACAGTATGTAGCGAGCTGAGAGATGGAGAGGCTCGGTGCAGAAGTGGAATGAAAATGAAAATGATGGACTCGTGCACACAGACGTGAACACATGGATGCAACTGTCCGCAAAGACTTACAGGTATCTATCTGTCTGTCTGTCTAACTATCTATCTGTCTATCTGTCTATCTATCTATCTATCTATCTATCTATCTATCTATCTGTCTGTCTGTCTGTCTATCTATCTATCTATCTGTCTGTCTATCTATCTGTCTGTCTGTCTATCTATCTATCTGTCTGTCTGTCTGTCTGTCTGTCTGTCTGTCTGTCTGTCTATCTATCTATCTATCTATCTATCTGTCTGTCTGTCTGTCTAACTATCTATCTATCTATCTATCTATCTATCTATCTATCTATCTGTCTGTCTAACTATCTATCTATCTGTCTGTCTGTCTATCTATCTATCTATCTATCTATCTATCTATCTATCTATCTATCTATCTATCTATCTATCTGTCTGTCTAACTATCTATCTATCTGTCTGTCTGTCTGTCTGTCTGTCTGTCTGTCTGTCTGTCTATAAGCTAGTCTTTCTGGTTTGTTTTAGTGCAGGTTGTGACGCACTATAAATTAACTTTCAAAAAGATTATATATATTTATGATTTGTATTCATTTCCAGTTAACCCTTATCCTGTCGTGGTAATATTAATGGGCCCCATCCTTAAGGACTTTAGCACCTTTGGTCACACATTACCATAGTGTTAATGTATAGAGGTACCAGAATCAGTTGAAACATTCTTTTGTAACATTTTCCATTTGAGATACAGCCATTCTAGGCTCCCGGTCGTCATTTTGGACGCCATTATGAAAATGAAGCCTTTCTGGGAGGGATATTTTATATACCTAGATTGTTAGTATGTTCATAAGCATATTTGCAGGTACCAGAATCAAGTGAAAAATTATTCGAATAATCTTTTTCTATTGAGATGTATAGCCATTTTAAAGAGGACCTATGATGCTTTTTGACCTTTATGACCTATACACGTTGTTATGATGATTTATAGTCATGCTTAACCATACTAAATTATCAAATAATGACTTACATGCATTTCGACGTATTCCCTGCTGACCGTCTGGGGTGTCTGTGCAGAGCACTAAACACTATTCTAGCCAGTCGAGAAGTCACGTGTTCAAAGCGGTTTGAGGCTTTGTAATATCGTGACGTCGCATGTAACTTGGTGTCGTCACCACGCGGATGTTTCCATGTATAGCAATGCTGTCACTTCCCTGTTCGCGTCTGCCTCGCGCCCTTATAGGTCCATGCTCGCGCTTCCCGCCACTGAAAGTGTTCCGGAAGGAAGGTAACCAATCACAACGGAGTGGGGTTTGCAGGGGGGGGGGGGGGGCGAGCGGAGATGGCCGAAGCACAGGCGGAGGGAGCGGAGATGGCCGAAGCACACACACTCAAGTGTTGACAGGACGTGCTGGATCGCCAAAATAAGAGAAAGAGCTTCCCGAAAATCTACATAGTTTTTTGTGATGTGATTCGTGTCAGGTTGCTCTATAGCAGTGTAAAACAAGAAATTAAGACCAGAAAAGTAGTGTAATAGGTCCTCTATAAGCTTGGCCGGCCACCATTTTGGACACCATCTTGAAAATGAAGCCTTTCCGGAAGGTGTATTTTCCTAGATTTTTAGTATGTTCGTAAGCATGTCCAGAGGTACCAGAATCAGTTGAAAATTCCT
>CM049405.1:1747500-1755000 GCA_026929865.2 Hyperoplus lanceolatus | reverse complement strand
TGTGATATATTTTTTTTTGTAATGATTATTTTTTGGCATTTTCAAGCTTCATTAGACAGTACAGAGTTGAAATGGGGAGACAGAGAGAGAGAGAGAGAGAGAGAGAGAGAGAGAGAGAGAGAGAGAGAGAGAGGATGACCTGCAGTAAAGGTCCACGGGTCGGATTTGAACCCGCGAACACTGCAACGAAGGCAAGTCTGTTCTGAGAAATGACAATTATTGAATTATTATTTTCTATTGACCAATTTAAAATGTTGCTGAAGACTCACTTTTTTTGCATTGGCCTTTAAAGGTGCAGTGTGTAATATGACATCATCAAGAAAATTCTAGAAAGTTCTAGAATGCAACGCTCCCTGGGTAACCCCACCCCTTTAGAATAATAACAGAAGCTACAGTGGCCTTCAAGGACAAGAACAATTCTAAATTCTAAACAATGCACCTGATGACATTCCAACTATGACACTTCCAACATGGCGGCACCCAGGCCTTGGTCCAAGGTATGGAGAAATATGGAGATATATGAGACCCTTCCCAAGGGAAAAATTATAATTCTAACAAAAATGTTCAGCTATTATACACTAAATTAAACGTACTTATGGATATTGTAATTATTTTCTACCAAGTCTGCTATGAAAAAAATCCCAAAATTCTACACACTGCAGCTTTAACAAAATCTGAGCTTTTTGACACTCCTACGGTTTTTTTTTTTTTTTTTTAATTTTCATGTATCTTATATGTTGTTTTGTATTGTCTCTTGTACAGCACTTTGGTCATCTGATGTTGTTTTTAAAATGTGACTTTGACAATGAATTCTACGCACTGTGTCTTTAAAAGGAGCTGTTCTGCTTCGAGAATAAGTTCAGACGGATCCCGGGTTCCATCAGGGGAATGGAGAACCTGACACACATCTATCTGGAGCGCTGTAAGATCGAAGCTGTGGCCTACAACTCACTGCTAGGCCTGGGGAGTCTCAAGTAAGTCACAGGGCCTTTTATACAGTGCTGCTCGAAGGTAAATGAGATCTTTTTGTTCAGAGTATTGAAAAAAAATAATAATGTTGAGATAATTGCTGTTAAAGATGGTTGTATAGGAGAAATGTGATGTGAACAGACCAGGTTTAGTCAAATAAAGCCTTAAATGTACATTTTGACTGTACCTTTTGATTTACACTAATATGAAAAAATACATTTTATGGAAGCAAATACATGTGTGTGTGTGTGTGTGTGTGTGTGTGTGTGTGTGTGTGTGTGTGTGTGTGTGTGTGTGTGTGTGTGTGTGTGTGTGTGTGTTAAATTGACCAGTGCTTTTAAAAAAAAATCTCTTTTTCCCGATGTCTTCTTTCCCAGATTCCTGAACCTGCAGGAAAACCGTATCAACGTGATTCACGACCGATCGTTTCAGGATCTCGTTCGGCTGGAAAACTTTTACCTGAACGACAACCAGCTTACCGTCCTGCCCCCCGACGCTTTCAAAGGTTTAACCCGCCTCAAGATGCTCAACCTGGGGGGAAATCAGCTCACCAACATCTCCAACACCTGGTTCTCCGACCTGGTTGAACTAGAAGTCTTATACCTCGACCGAAACCAAGTTCACTCCATCGAAGAGGGAACTTTCGAGAACCTCACGAGCTTGATAACGCTACATTTGAACAGCAACAACCTCTCCTCGCTGCCATTCCCTGTGTTTCAACCCGTCTATTTTCTAGGGCGACTTTTTCTGTTCAGGAATCCGTGGCAGTGCGACTGTGATTTGGAGTGGCTCAAGGATTGGATGGAAAGCTACCAACTGGTCCGCGATGTGCCCTGCGCGTCCCCGTCATCTGTTGCCGGGCAGGATTTAAGCGAGGTCGTTTTCGCCAAAGTAAACGGCACGTGTGTCAACCCCGCCGAGCTGAATTTAACCACGGTTTCCACGGAGATTGTTGTAGCGACGACCGAAAATCGATTCAACAGTCTCATCTCGAAGCTTCTGCAGCAGGAGCTAAGGGAGGAGATTGGGAATGGGACCGAGAGTGTACGAAATGGTACGCAGCCCGAGCCAACAGATGGACAGCTCTCAGGAGGTGTCCGGGGGCGATTTGGAGCCAGCCGATCGCTGCTATGCTTCATGGCAGTAGTGTGGACGATGGCTTTCTTAGACGTTCATTTGAGTCTTTATGGAACTTGAAAAGGCGCTTAGAGAAATGGGTGTGTTTTACTTTTTGCATCTACAAAGGAAAGGAAGGAGCGGCTTGTTTCAAATTGCTGATGAGATAAAAGCCGCCTTCACGTATGGAGAATGTGTGGATAAACCTACGTACACATGCAGCAAACACTGAAGACCCTTTTTTTTTTTTTTTTTTTTTTTTTATGATTATTTTTTGGCATTTTCCAGCTTCATTAGACAGTACAGAGTTGAAATGGGGAGACAGAGAGAGAGAGAGAGAGGGGGGATGACCTGCAGTAAAGGTCCACGGGTCGGATTTGAACCCGCGACCACTGCAACGAAGGTCGGAGCCAATATGGTACGCGCTCTATCCACTACGCCACCGGAGCGCCCACTGAAGACCCTTTTTGCGACCTGTTCACATATACTGTGTGTTGGAAATAGTCTGGATGCGTTCGGCGAAGAAAAGAAAAAAACTTTTCTATGACGTTATTTTTATTTTATTTTGTAGATGACGCAAAATGAAAGCAGAGGAATTGTTCCAGAAAGAAAGGAAAGGAAGGACTAGCTTAAGTATTTTTTTCTACCATACTATAAATAGTAGATAATATGGGGACTGGAACGCAGGGTTGATTGTGTATGTCTGTCTGTATGTAGGCCATTTTTTCTACATTCATCACATTTTCTGAAGTGACACTATAACTGAAAGGCTACCGTTCAGATGTGCTGTCTTTTTAATACAATAATCTACGATATTTATAGATGAACTACATCACTGCTTACATATCTGTCCCCGGTTCACAAAGCTGTACGGCCGCGCTGAGAAAAAAATAATATAAATCTACGTGAACTTTCACCCGGTCACCCATTTTACTGCATAAACCTCCATTTTAATTAATATTATGTGATATTCATCGCTTTACGAGAGTGTTTATTTGATATATGTTCATTTACATGTTAAGTGTACGTGTAAAGGAGATGCTATAGTATGCTTTAGTTATCTGCTAAACAGATGTCGGCTATGCGTGGTTCATATTCCATAAATGCATTTATCTTCTTAATGCATTCGGGCATTTTCTCTGGGAGCTTCTGCCTCCTATGCATTTTTTCCTCTTATGGATATATGACTGTGGGAGATTTTTATATATATATTCACGCACACGCACGCACGCACGCACGCACGCACACACACGCGCACACACGCACACACACACACACACACACACACACACAGTGGGGAGTGTGAGTGCCATATGCCCATATGGGTCAAAGATGGCGACAGTGTCAGAGATCGTGTTTGGATTATAAAATGCTTTTGAACATGGATGTGACATAGCAAATTAAAAGGATCGTTTTTTAAAATTTGCATTAAAGTTTATTTTACAAGTTTTTCTCAATTGTTGGAAGAGATTTGTCTGTTAAGCGTCCATGTTTTTTGAGGAGTTGACACACACACACACACACACACACACACACACACACACACACACACACACACACACACACACACACATCTGGATCTGATACACAACTAAGAAGTTAGCATTTTTTGTAAAGGAACACCACATTTTTAGGTGAGCAAAAGTATTGGAACAGATAGACTTATATAAAATAAATTGAAGTGAATAAGACTTAATATTTTGTTGCAAATCCTTCGCTTGCAATAACTGCATCAGACCTGTGCTGTGACCCATTGACATCACCAAACTTTTGCATTCTTCTTTTGTGATGCTTTTCCAGGCTTTCACCAGAGGCGGCCTCATTCAGTTGTGATGGCGCTAGAATGAACACAATCTGAAAGATACTAGGAGCACCTTTAAATCCACTCTTGATAAAAACCCAAATATAAATGCAGCTGTCCTATTTTTTGCACATGTTAAAGCTGACATCCATGTAGCTCCTTTAAAGCTGGGGTATGTGCTTTCTGATTGGTCAAAGTTAACATGAGCTGTACACTTTGACCAATCAGAGCGAGGCTTCAATTCTCTGTTCTTATTGGCTGTTGGGACAGTCCATTCACTTTGGCACGACTTTGTTGGTGTGTAGAGCGAGTCAGGGAGGGACCATAGGGGAGGGACCAAAGAGAACAAGTGGAGCGGTTGAGGTATTTGGATTCAAATCTCTATCCCAACTGCTATTTTCTCCCCAAATCCTCCACCCCAGCTTTAATGCTTTGGGATTATACAGATAAATACAAAGTGTTCAGAATAATCTTTCACTTGGGTTGATTAAAATCAGAGGTCGAGACAGTCAGTGTGTTTACATGCAGACTCGTAATCGGGTAAATAAAGGAATAAGACCTCAACAGGACTTGTAAAATGCATGTAAACACCTTTATCCGATCTACTTCACACACAAATCGGCACATTAACGGACAACCGAAGTCGGATAAGAACACCTAGATAACTCGTTCATAGTCGGCATTCTCTCTGCATGTATACTCGACATCGTTGAAAATGAGGGTCACCCCTCAATTGATCTCTCGAGGATAAATAAAAGTTAAATGAAAATGAAATGAAATACAGGGATCGGATATCGGAGTTCTCGTTCTGCGCTTGCTCCAGAATCCAGAAAAGTATGTAGTGTAGTAAAGAGACTTATCTCAACGAGCTGACGGGTGAAATACAGTGAAATACAAGCCACTAGGGTCACTAGTGCAAAAGGACAGGCCAGCACAGACACACACACACACACAGCAGCTGTTTATACTGACGGGGGAATGTTAGTTTAAGGGCAAAGGGCTGTAAGAGCAGATCAAATAACAACAAAAACTATAAAACTCATAATGTAATAACTGGTCAATAATGTAACATAATACTCAGTGCATTTTTTTTTGAGAGGGGGTGCTTCTCAAAATTGATTTCTCTTCATGCGAGAATCAAATCCTTTGGTGGGTATATTAGCATGACTCAGGTTAATAAGTGGAGTAAGTTTCATGAGTGTGAGACTTTCCTTGTGGGAGAGAGCAACCCTAGTCCAACCCTAACCCGGCAGAAAATTAAATGGAATCTCCCACAAGGAAAGTCTGACGCTCATGAAACTTACTCCACTTATAAACAACAGTCATGCAAATATACCCAACAAAGGATTTGATTCTCGGATGAAGAGAAATCAATTTTGAGAGGGGGTGTTTTTCAAAATTTATTTGGTCTCTGGTTCCTCCTCCCAGTAACCATGAGGTCTCTGGTTCCTCCTCCCAGTGACCATGAGGTCTCTGGTTCCTCCTCCCAGTAACCATGAGGTCTCTGGTTCCTCCTCCCAGTAACCATGAGGTCTCTGGTTCCTCCTCCCAGTAACCATGAGGTCTCTGGTTCCTCCCAGTAACCATGAGGTCTCTGGTTCCTCCTCCCAGTAACCATGAGGTCACTGGTTCCTCCCAGTAACCATGAGGTCTCTGGTTCCTCCTCCCAGTAACCATGAGGTCTCTGGTTCCTCCTCCCAGTAACCATGAGGTCTCTGGTTCTTCCTCCCAGTAACCATGAGGTCTCTGGTTCCTCCTCCCAGTAACCATGAGGTCACTGGTTCCTCCTCCCAGAACCAGGGCCTCCCAGTAACCATGAGGTCCTGGTTCCTCCTCCCAGTAACCATGAGGTCACTGGTTCCTCCCAGTAACTATGAGGTCTCTGGTTCCTCCTCCCAGTAACCATGAGGTCTCTGGTTCCTCCTCCCAGTAACCATGAGGTCTCTGGTTCCTCCGAGTAACCATGAGGTCTCTGGTTGGATTCCCGGCACCGGACAGGAGGGTGTTAGTAGTAGTAAAACTAGTGGTGGCTGCTATTACATCTACGTTACCCACCATCTCTACCATTGTGTCCTTGAGCAAGACACTTAACCCCAAAACTGCTCCTGGGGTGCTGTACTATGGCTGACCCTGCGCTCTGACCCCCTCTGGAGTGTATCTGTCTGTCTGTCTGCCTGTCTGTCTGTACTATGGCTGACCCTGGTCCCTCTGAGGTGTGTTGTCGTCTGTTGTGTCTGTCAGGGAGGCTGTGCTGTCTGTCTGTCTGTCTGTCCTATGGCTGACTCTGTGCTCTGACCCCCTCTGGAGTGTCTGTCTGTCTGTCTGTCTGTCTGTCTGTCCTATGGCTGACCCTGCGCTCTGACCCCCTCTGCAGTGTGGGAACTTGAGAAGGGAGATGAGAAAAGATGAATTTCAATGTAACGTAATTGTCTAAAGATTATAATAAAACAGCGATACTTTTGGTTTGTGAATCTTTTATTTGGTTTCGGTGAGTAACTACAGTCGTAGTGTCTCATACATGACAATCTGCAGTCCATCAAACTGATATATATTTATAAAAATGATCAGAGAAAAATAATCTACATACATCTAATACAAAAACAAATCCGTCTAGGAGTGAGTGAGTCCACTTCTTAGGATTTTAATATGGAGGGGGGCGGGGGGGGGGGGGGGGGGAATAGGGGCGTAATACACTGTGACAAAAATTAAGTGCTGGCGAGAAGATTTCTCCAATAATATTATAGAATTATGACTCTGTGCATTAAATAAGTCTAAAAATAAAACATTCTTAAAACAAACAGTAACACGGCATAATGCAGAAGAAAATCACACACACACACACACACACATGTGAAGGTACACACAACTGTCTTTGGTTTTTCGCCCTTAAAGGAAAAGTTAAAATATTTTAAATTTCTAGCTTTTTTTTTTTTGTTGCGTCATTGTTCAAGGTTCAAGAAAAGGTGACAGAGACCGTTCCTGTAACTGTGTGTGTGTGCATTTTTTGAAGAAGAAATTGGCAACATTTGCTCATCTCATCGCTAGTTAGCTTAGCTCAAATACTGGTAGTCAATGGGAGGGTTAGCCTGCATCCACTGACAGTGAAATTAAACTTTACACAACACCACTAAATGCTCCTGTGTGCTTGTTGTGACGCGCTTTATTTACCACGTTATGTTGCCGATATATTTTTGGCTATTATGTCATTTTAGAATCAAACACATACTGGAAGGAAACAATGAAGTTGATGAAGGCTAACACTCCCATTGACAACAAGTGTTTGAGCTAAGCTAACTATAGCCATGAGCGACCTTTGCCCGATTTCTAAATTGAAAAATTGAACGCATTGGTTACATGAATGTTTTCTGTCAAATTCTCTCCAACCCCGAGCTAAAAAAAAAGCTTAAAAAATTTGAACTATTCCATTTAAAGCATTTTAAAATTAAATTTAAATAAATGTTCAAAGCACAAAACAAACCGCTGGAATGTGGAAAAAAAAATGCGACTAGACGAAAGCGTGAAGATTTTACCGACACGTGAAATGCAACGCAGACTGGGAACGGTCTGACTGATCGTGATTCTGCCAATACAATAATATAAGAATATGATTAAAA
>CM049405.1:1705000-1722500 GCA_026929865.2 Hyperoplus lanceolatus | reverse complement strand
TGTGTGTGTGTGTGTGTGTGTGTGTGTGTGTGTGTGTGTGTGTGTGTGTTATTGTAATATTAACATTATCTTTGTCTGAGTGGAAATAAACAATGATTCATAATTTAGTTTTCTGTTTTTTTTAAAGGAAAAATCAGATATTTTCCAGAATATGTTTGACTTTTGAGGACAAAAAAGAACATACAGAGTTTAACAGAATTAAAGGGTCACTGTGTAGTTTCAGAGGAGGGGGATTTGTTTACATTCACAGAGCCTGCAGTTAGCTTACTAAACATATGTTCTCTACATGTAATTCTTAGTATTGAATAATTCTATCATCATAAATCAAAACTTTTTTTTCCCGAGGAACCTGGAACCAAATGTAAGACTAGAATATGTTTGTAAACCAAACTGTGGGCCCTGCTGCTGTAAACAACAACAACAACAACAGTGAAACAGTAACTTTTCAGGAAGCTTTCTAACTTCAAACAGTGTTCCAGGGATCTACATTTTCCCTGTGAGGAAAGTTTGTTTATTCAGTTATGAGAATATACCTTAGAAAATGTTTCACTTCTCTGACACACCCAAAGTTACACAGTGCAGCTTTAACATGAGTACTTATTGAGTTTATTAGTAGATTAAGTTTGTAGGGAAGAAATATGTGGAGAAAGTTACACACTGCACCTTTAAAGAGCTGTATAGAAAGGGAGAAATATGTGGAGAATGAAGATTTTAATTTAATATCAGGTGATATATGACAGTGGTATTGTTCCAGAGAAAACTGTTTCAAGATGTGGAAGGTTCTGGATTTATGTGCTGATAGTGTGCGGTGTCTTCTTCATGGAAAAAACGTGGGATGGTGTGTGTGTGTGTGTGTGTGTGTGTGTGTGTGTGTGTGTGTGTGTGTGCGTGTGGGGTGGGGGGGGAGGTGGGGGGGGGGAGAGAAAAAGAATGTGAGTCGGAGCTTCTCTGATGACCAAATATGGTCGTTCTATAAATAGTTCCTCAGGAGGCAGGAAATAATTCATGGAGCTTTTTTATTTATTCTGACGGCTCCAGAAACGGTCTGTTGGTCAGGGTGCACTAGATGTTATACGTCCTACTCATACTAAAGTCTTACAAACGTCCAACTCATACTAAAGTCTTACAAACGTCCAACTCATACTAAAGTCCTACAAACGTCCTACTCATACGAAAGCCCTACAAACGTCCTACTCATACTAAAAGCCCTACTAACGTCCTACTCATACTAAAAGCCCTACTAACGTCCTACTCATACTAACGTCCTACTCATACTAAAGTCCTACAAACGTCCTACTCATACTAAAGTCCTACAAACGTCCTACTCATACTAAAAGCCCTAACGTCCTACTCATACTAAAAGCCCTACTAACGTCCTACTCATACTAAAGTCCTACAAACGTCCTACTCATACTAAAAGCCCTACTAACGTCCTGCTCATACTAAAGCCCTACTAACGTCCTACTCATACTAAAAGCCCTAACGTCCTACTCATACTAAAGTCCTACAAACGTCCTACTCATACTAAAAGCCCTACTAACGTCCTACTCATACTAAAAGCCCTACTAACGTCCTACTCGTACTAAAAGCCCTACTAACGTCCTACTCATACTAAAAGCCCTACTAACGTCCTGCTCATACTAAAACCCTACTAACGTCCTACTCATACTAAAAGCCCTAACGTCCTACTCATACTAGAAGCCCTACTAATGTCCTACTCATACTTAAAAGCATCCTTAATCTCCTTAAGGCATACTAAATATAATTTAAATAAAGGTATTGGAACACATGGTTAGTTTGTAGTGAGTTTGCCAGTGGATATGGACAGCCAAACAGAGTGTTGAGTTGGTTGTGGATGCTGGAAAGGGATGTTTTTCGGGCAAATCATCCTCTGCAGTCAAAGGTCAAAATCAAACCCGAATTTTGATTGGTGCACAACAGATTCAGGGCTCCGACCCATAAGTTCTTGCAGCGGCCATTTTGCTGCAAAGCTAGGAAACAATTTTTTTTTAACGGTTACTCTTCTGTATTTTCACCTTAAATGATGTAGAGAGACAGAGATGAAATGTGTCAGAGAGGGGAATGACATGCAGAGAACGACCCGGGCTGGATTCTAACCCGGGTCTGCTGTGAAGAGGAGGACAGACAGACAGACAGACAGACAGACAGACAGACAGAGAGGGGAATGACATGCAGAGAACGACCCGGGCTGGATTCTAACCCAGGTCTGCTGTGAAGAGGACAGACAGGCAGACAGACAGACAGACAGAGAGGGGAATGAAGGAAGACGCGTTCCACAGACAGACAGAAGAAGGGGAATGACATGCAGAGAACGACCCGGGCTGGATTCTAACCCAGGTCTGCTGTGAAGAGGACAGACAGGCAGACAGACAGACAGACAGACAGACAGACAGAGAGGGGAATGACATGCAGAGAACGACCCGGGCTGGATTCTGACCCAGGTCTGCTGTGAAGAGGACAGACAGGCAGACAGACAGACAGACAGACAGACAGACAGACAGACAGAGAGGGAATGACATGCAGAGAACGACCCGGGGCTGGATTCTAACCCGGGTCTGCTGTGAAGAGGACAGCAGACAGACAAACAGACAGAGAGGGAATGACATGCAGAGAACGACCCAGGCTGGATTCTAACCGGGTCTGCTGTGAAGAGGACAGACAGGCAGAAGACAGCAGAAGCAGACAGACAGTCAGATTGGCCTGGATATGTCTTAAAAAAGCTCTGTTTTCTAACGGTCTGCTTTCAAGCAGACAGCAAACAGACAACGACAAATGAAAAAACAGAGAGGAGACAGCTGAAACCAGGACACAATTCTAACCGGGTCTGCTGGAAGAGGCTGAGCCTTAATGATGCACATCATAGCATGGATGGATAGATGGATGGATAGCTGGATAGATCAGATTGGCCTTAAAATATGAGATCAATGGAAACGGATGGATAGATGGATAGATAGATGGATAGATAGACTAGATACCTAGATAGACAGATAGCATAGATGGATAGATAGATAGATAGATAGATAGATAGATAGATAGATAGATAGATAGATAGATAGATAGATAGATAGATAGATAGATAGATAGACAGACAGACAGACAGACAGACAGACAGACAGACAGACAGACAGACAGACAGACAGACAGACAGACAGGCTTCTCAGTGTAGCCCTATAGAGGGTTCCTTAAATGATATTAACAAGATTGATAAAACCTTTACAGATGATTTTATTTTAAGTTACTTTATCAGTAAATGGTTACATTGAATTTGTCTTTCCTCATATCCCCTCTCAAGTTATCACATTCCAGAGGGGGTCAGAGCACAGCCAGTGGGTTAAGTCTTTGCTAATGTGCACTGTCCAATGAACAAATTAATCGGTAAAGACAAATAAACCTATCCTATTCCTACTCTGCCTGGTGTTAAGCGGCTGAGTTCCAACATGAAGTCTGAGAACAGTCTGTGTTCAGTGAACTCACAACGAGGCTGAAAATAGAAAATATCCTTTTTTTTTCAAACGGAAAAATGTTCAAATCTGAGCGTTAGCTGATTCTGACCTCCGACGGAAATATCAACATGGAAGATTAGTCTCGCTGTCACAGAGTAAACGGTGGAAAAGATGAGAATCATAATCAAGGGGCGCTCCGGTGGTGTAGTGGATAGAGCCTTCGTTGCAATGGTCGCGGGTTCAAATCCGACCCGTGGACCTTTACTGCAGGTCACCCCCCCCCCCCCCCTCTCTCTCTCAACTCTGTACTGTCTAATAAAGCTTGACAATGCCAAAAAAGTAATCCTAAAAGAAAATAAGAATCATAATCAAAGGCTTTTATTTTGAAAGGGCCAGAGCTTGATTAAAACATTCAACTGTCGTCTCTCGTGTTCCAGTTCCCTTTAGAACATGACGTTTAATTTGTGGTGACACAGAGTTCTGTAAGATCTAGTATTTAGTTTCAGACCAAAGGGACGTATTGAGAAAACAGACTCACGATCAGGACTGGATTGGGTTCATATGTCAATGCCAGGGTTTTTCCTAACATAGAGACATTTTTGGGCGTCCCCCAAAGAGGTTTTTATCCAGCGCCAAAAATGATAAAAATTTTAAAATAAAAATAGCTTTTTAAAACCTCTCCGACTGGTGTTTCTAGATCAGTCCAATTCAAGCCCTATGTCTTGCAGTGTCTGTGGTTTGAGATACAAATCAAATCAGTTTTAGTTATATAGACCAATATCACAACTAGCCATTTTGGTGGGCTTCACAGTCTGTACACCCTCTGCCTTATCTATCTATCTATCTATCTATCTATCTATCTATCTATCTATCTATCTATCTATCTATCTATCTATCTATCTATCTATCTATCTATCTATCTATCTATCTATCTATTTATCTATCTATCTATTTCAACTCTGTCTCTACACTATCAATAAAGCATAAAAATGCCAAAAAAATATCTTAAAAAAAATTGAAATAAATGCTTATATAACAATCAAGTGAGTCCATCCCTGCGTTCCAAATCTCATACTCTTTCTTTTTTGGTTAGGATGCAGAATGCTACACATGGGACATACTTTAACTTATTTATTTCATCATAACATGGCGCCTTGATCTAGCCTCTTGCTTTTCTATCTATCTATCTATCTATCTATCTATCTATCTATCTATCTATCTATCTATCTATCTATCTATCTATCTATCTATCTATCTATCTATCTATCTATCTATCTATCTATCTATCTATCTATCTATCTATCTATCTATCTATCTATCTATCTATCTATCTATCTATCTATCTATCTATCTATCTATCTATCTATCTATCCATCTATGAAATGCGTACAAGTTAGTTAATTGAAGGCAGCCCCTGATTGGTTCATGTAGTCATCAATCTAGCCTCCTGAGACCAGCCATATCTCATGAGTTTATTTGTTGACCTCAACAACAAAAACAAGAACCAATCAGGGGCTGCCTTCCACTAACAGACAGAAAGTGGGGAGGGTCCGGTCTGACTGGAGGCTAGATTGACGACTACATGAACCAATCAGGGGCTGCCTTAACTTTAGACGGCAGTTCTGTTGATGCAAAATGTCCTATTCTTGCTCTTGTGTATTATACTGTATAATGACTTCCAGTTGTAAGTCTGCTGGATTCCATGTGCACAAAGCATGAGATGTTGAACACGGTAAAACGTTATTCCTAACATTGTGTGTGTGTGTGTGTGCGTGTGTGTGCGTTTGTGTGCGTGCGTGTTCATGTGTGTGTGTGTGTGTGTGTGTGTGCGTTCATGTGGTTTTGCGTGTGTGTGTGTCCGTTCGTGTGTCTGCGTGTGTGCGTCCGTTCGTGTGTGTGTGTGTGTGTGTGTGTGTGCGAGCGAGCGTGTGCGCACGCGCGTGTGTGTGTGTGTGTGTGTGTGTGTGTGTGTGTGTGTGTGTGTGTGTGTGTGTGTGTGTGTGTGTGTGTGTGTGTGTGTGAATGAGCATGTGCAGCCTCACAGAGATGATAGCCAGGCAGGCAGCAGACTGGAACATCCCACTCACTAACAGCAGGTGGAAAAGATTTAGACCAACAGAACATTTTAACATCAATACTCTGTGTGAACTACATCAGGGTTTGGACTGCGACCAAAACATCACAAAACATCATCTGAATCTAAACAGCAGAAGAGTTTCAGGATGGGACCAAACGTAGAACCAGAAACACCTGTCTGTGTGTCTACAGAGAAACCACAGGGACAAAACATTGTGTGTGTGTTTTCAACTTTGAAAACATGTTGAAATCACCAGTGTACTGTTTTGATGTTTGCGCCTTTTTCAGTGTAGCTTTCCAATCTCCCAATGAGTTTATAGTGAAGAAGTTGAACTAGATGGTAGGATGACCTAGAAGAAAGAGGTTGCTCCCAGTAACCATGAGGTCTCTGGTTCCTCCTCCCAGTAAACATGAGGTCTCTGGTTCCTCCTCCCAGTAACCATGAGGTCTCTGGTTCCTCCTCCCAGTAACCATGAGGTCTCTGGTTCCTCCTCCCAGTAACCATGAGGTCTCTGGTTCCTCCTCCCAGTAACCATGAGGTCTCTGGTTTGATCCCTGGCACCGGACAGGAGGGTGTTGTAAAACTATTGGTGGCTGCTATTACATCTATGGTGCCCCACCATCTCTACCATTGTGTCCTTGAGCAAGACACTTAACCCCAAACTGCTCCAGGGCGCTGTACTATGGCTGACCCTGTGCTCTGACCCCCTCTGGAGAGTGGGAATTTGAGAGGGGAGATGAGAAAAGACAAATTTCAAATGTGCCCTGTGTAAATTGACTGATAAAGATAACTTAACTTTACTTAACTTAGACCAAAGCTTCCCCTGGGAGAAATCTAGTTTGGTTAACTATAGAAATATAGAAAAATTTGTTCAAACTACTTTGCATTGCTGAAAAGTCATGTAACTACTGTGTGTGTGTGTGTGTGTGTGTGTGTGTGTGTGTGTGTGTGTGTGTGTGTGTGTGTGTGTGTGTGTGTGTGTGTGTGTGTGTGTGTGTGTGTGTGTGTGTGTGTGTGTGTGTGTGTGTGTGTGTGTGTGTGTGTGTGTGTGTGTGTGTGTGTGTGTGTGTGTGTGTGTGTGTGTGTGTGTGTGTGTGTGTGTGTGTGTGTGTGTGTGTGTGTGTGTGTGTGTGTGTGTGTGTGTGTGTGTGTGTGTGTGTGTGTGTGTGTGGTGTGTGTGTGTGTGTGTGTGTGTGTGTGTGTGTGTGTGTGTGTGTGTGTGTGTGTGTGTGTGTGTGTGTATGTGTGTGTATGTGTGTGTGTCTCTTGAGTAGTTACATTACTTTTCAGCCATGCAATCATGTGCAAGCTAGTGTAAAATGGAGTTAAACATCTAGCTGACATGGAGTTCCCTGTGCAAATCACACATGCAGAAGATGGGACACACAAGGTTTTGGTTTAATGTGTTAAATCCCCAGTAAAGCCTTTGGGATTAACATGTCTGTGTGTGTGAGACACATCAAATATTCATGAGTTTTTTTCTGGTCAATGATTATAATTCACACACCAGAGAGAGAGAGAGAGAGAGAGAGAGAGAGAGAGGGGGGGGGGGGGGGGGAGAGAGAGAGAGAGAGAGAGGGAGAGAGAGAGGACCAGAGAGAGAGAGAGAGAGAGAGAGAGAGAGAGAGAGAGATAGATAGATAGATAGATAGATAGATAGATAGATAGATAGATAGATAGATAGATAGATAGATAGATAGATAGATAGATTATAATTCACACACCAGTCGAGACAAGGATTTAATTGGAAGTTAAAAATCTAAGTGTGTGATCAAAAGTCGAAGTTGAAGTGAGAATGAAGAAGCCTCTTAAAAAGGAGCTGCTCCCCTGAACAGACACACACACACACACACACACACACACACACACACACACACACACACACACACACACACACACACACACACACACAGGGAGTAATATCTGTGGTGTGAGGTAAAACAAAGTGTGCAGCGCCGGGGAAACCGAGCCTTAAAAGGAAGTGTGGGAGAGGAGTCACGAAGAGTTTTCTACCAGAACATCCCCCCCTAAACACACACACACACACACACACACACACACACACACACACACACACACACACACACACACACACACACACACACACACACACACACACACACACAGAGCCTCAAAGATACACTCAGGTCACTCCACTCACATACATTACACACAGGACAAGGTCAATGCTAAAAGGCTTAGGGGTTAACAACACACTGGAAACTTCTCTCTATTCCTTCACTGCTGTTTGAGAAAATCTTTAAGTTAATTCTTATCCCTTAATCCATTAAAAACCTACTTCACCGGTGGGAATATGAAGGTGTATTGAACTCTGAGATCCTGTGTAGTATAAATGTGCAAACATTTTAGAAATCGGTTCATCCTAGCCTGAGAAAAAGGCAGAAAGAGTGTTTTATGGTCTCACTGTCTAACCCTGCATTTTACTAGTGTGACATCACACATGGTAAAATGTAGGGTTAGGATTAACATGACAGCTGGGCCAAGGGAAGACTGAGGGAAGAAAACCCTAATTTATTATATAATAACAGCGATTATATAATGATAGAACGCCGGTTCCGTATGGGGGAAGTATTCCTTTAACTGATGCTAACAGTTGCTTAGGGTGACATCTTTTGGTGAATTTTTACCAACAAAAACAGAAAAATAAGCTGAGATATCAAGAAATGGATCTAAAAAAGTCAAGAGTGCATCCATCTTGTTAGGTTTTAGGTTAGTATGTAGTATATATACATGTTGAGTATGAAGGAGGGAGGACGTTAGTACGGCTTTTCAAACACAGTCTATGTTTTAGTTCAACAGCGTTATGTAGTTTACACATTAGCTTGTTAGCTGTGTCATCTCCAGTCCAGAAACAGATCAAGGAAATGGTTAGACTAGCTAAACACATAGACTGGAAGCAGGGGAGCCAGTGCAACAACAAACAGCCATCCTAGACAAAGTTAAACGGACTGGTATTCTGAAGGAAAAGGACAGGAAAGTGTATCCACCTGTAAGACGCAGTGAGACCATGAGTTCACTGTGACAGGGCTGGTCTGAACGGTGAATGGACTCCACTTATAAAGCTCTTTTCCCTGGTTTTTCACAGACCAAAAGCGCTTTACATTGTTTTGTACACATTCACCCATTCACACACACATTCATGCACCGATAGCAGCAGCAGCTACCACGCAGGGTGCAAGCTAACTATCAGGAGACATTTAGGGTTCAGTGTCTCTTTGTTCAGGGGCACTTGGACATGTGGCGGGGGAGACAGGGGATCGAACCTGCAACAATGATATGTTTGTATGGGTATTCGATGTTAGGCTACTAAAAGTTAGCTATTTTTAGCTAGTTGTAAATGGCAGGCGTTATGAATGGACTTGTTTAGTTTAGCTTAGCTTAGCACAAACAGTGGAAGCAGGGGGGAATGCTAGCGGCTAATTACCGTCCAAACCCAAAATCCGAAGAGTTTTTTAGACGTTTTTAACCCTTTTGTTTCTGCCAAACCCAGCTGTTAATCCAACCATTCATCAGTCAACCAATGAGAGGGTTACCTGGGAGTTGCCATAGTATAGATAGATAGATAGATAGATAGATAGATAGATAGATAGATAGATAGATAGATAGATAGATAGATAGATAGATAGATAGATTTTTTAAGATATTTTTTGGCATTTTTATGCTTTATTGACAGTGTAGAGACAGAGTTGAAATGGGGCAGAGAGGGGAGTGACATGCAGAGAACGACCGCGGGCTGGAATCGAACCCGGATCCGCTGCTGGCCGAGGCCTATGGGGGGGACGCCCTACCAACTGAGCTAAGGGCCCATGGGGGGGGGGGGGGGCCCTACCAACTGAGCTAAGGGCGCCCCTTATATAAGCGTTTTAAACCAGCCCCCAAGGATCAGCACCAGAATCATATCAAGCTAAATTGACCCTGCATTCACTCCAATGTAAACAGTGAGGCTAAAATCGTATTACAGCCCAACACTAGAAACAACTACAACCAACCGACCAATCAGAATGAAGCAGGAAACCAAAATAATGTCGGTAACAATGTAATCAATAACAGAAAAAAACATTCATTCAGGAGCAGCAGAGGAAGGGTTAATGATAGGGATGGTTCCAACGATACCCAGAGACAAGTCTGTGTGTGTGTGTGTGTGTGTGTGTGTGTGTGTGTGTGTGTGTGTGTGTGTGTGTGGGAACCAGTGATCCCAGACTCCAGCTCCTTATTGGGACAAAAGGAAAGAGGTTGTGTTGTGTGTGTGTGTGTGTGTGTGTGTGTGTGTGTGTGTGTGTGTGTGTGTGTGTGTGTGTGTGTGTGTGTGTGTGAAAGAGGCTGCTGCATATTTTGGAAACTCACTCTCTGAGGTCGGAGTCGACTTCTTGGACTTCTTGTCCGACGGAGAATTTTCTGCCGGATCTTAAAGAGACACAGAGAGAGAGAGATTATAATCTTTACATTCTGTCTGTCTGTCTGTCTGTCCATCCATCCTAGTTTTTATTCCAAATCACATACAGTACTTGTTCTTTTTACTCTACTACATACATGCTGGTTTCCATACTGAACAATGCAATTGGATTTCATAGGACATCCAGGTATTTTTTAGGCATAATACATTCATTTGACATGCATGTATTGGGACGTCTTTAATCTTTTTCTTGCATACTAACTAGTATGGAGGTATAGGGATTGGAACGCAGGGTTAGTGTGCGCTTATCAGGGGCTTGTTCTGAAAAAAAAAACATTGTTTGTGTTTCTGACGTCAGGCTTTTTCAGATAAAGTTTAAGAACATTATGTCCAAACCAATCGCTCAAACTCAGCTGGGAGGAGAGAAACTGAGCGGGAGTCCGGGTGCTCTGGTGGTGTAGTGGATAGAGCGTGTACCATAATGGCTCTGGCCTTCGTTGCAATGGTCTAGGGCTGCAACAACGAATCGATTACTAAAAGCGTTGGCAACGAATTTGGTCATCGATTCGTTGAGTCGCGCGATTGATAAGTCACTTGTAGGCGCGGCACTGTTTACATCCAGCCGCCGACAGGTTCATGCACGCCCACAGCGAGCATTCCACACGTGAAGGCTCGCTTCACGTGCGGGAAAGCTATAGTGTGAGCGGCCACAGCTTGTATTTTGGTCATATCTAACACTGGACTGTAGGCCTATATAAAAGTGTTGTACCTTTGCTTTCTTTGGGTTAAAAAAAACTCCTTCAACAGGTGTGCCTTAGACTGTCCACAATAAAAGGCCACTCTGAAATGTGCATTTTTCTGCTTTATTGGGGGTCTGGGGACTCAGAACCAGTCAGTATCTGGTGTGACCACCATTTGCCTCATGCAGTGCAACACATCTTCTTCAGATAGAGTTTATCAGATTGTCAATTGTGGCCTGTGGAATGTTGTTCCACTCCTCTTCAATGGCTGTGCGAAGTTGCTGGAGACGGCTTATGGTGGAGAAATGAACATTCAATACACGAGCAACAGATCTGGTTGACATTCCTGCTGTCAGCATGCCAATTGCACGCTCCCTCAATGCTTGTGGCATCTGTGGCATTTTGCTGTGAGACAAAACTGCACATTTCAGGGTGGCCTTTTATTGTGGACAGTCTAAGGTACACCTGTACACTAATCATGATGTCAGATCAGCATCTTGATGTGGCACACCTGTGAGGTGGGATGGATTATCTCAGCAAAGCAGAAGTGCTCACTATCACACATTTAGACAGATTTGTGAACAACGTTTGAGAGAAATGGTACAATTGTGTATCTGGAATGAATTTTAGATCTTTAAGTCAATCTCATGAAAAATGGGAGCAAAAACAAAAGTGTTGCGTATATATTTTTGTTGAGTGTATAAGAGGTTGTACACAATATATATATTTTTTTTAAAGATTATTTTTTGGCATTTTCAAGCTTTATTAGTAGAGAGTTGAAATGGGGAGACAGAGAGAGAGGGGGGATGATCTGCAGTAAAGGTCCATGGGTCGGATATTCGAACCCGCGACCACTGCAACGAAGGCCGGAGCCAATATGGTACACGCTCTTTTCAATTACCCAACCAGAGCGCCCCAGAATAAAATTTAAAGTCTTACCGTCCACTAACACCATGCAGGGACACTCAGCTTTCCCGGCTGAGTTTTCTGCTTTGCATTTATATTGTCCTTCGTCCTCCGGCAGAGCTTTGTCTATGGTGAGAGAGCAGAGGCCACCTGCAACAAGGACAAGGACACAAAATCAGATACAATATACAGATAGATAGATAGATAGATAGATAGATAGATAGATAGATAGATAGATAGATAGATAGATAGATAGATAGATAGATAGATAGATAGATAGAGAGAGAGAGAGAGAGAGAGAGAGAGAGAGAGAGAGAGAGAGAGAGATAGATAGATAGATAGATAGATAGATAGATAGATAGATAGATAGATAGATAGATAGATAGACAGACAGACACTGTTTAGGCCAACCGCAACACAACAAAGAGACATGTTATAAAATACTATATACTATAAAAAACACAATACTTTTGATATGGCATGTTGTGTGTGTGTGTGTGTGTGTGTGTGTATTACGTGTGTATACGAGCACAAGTACAGTGTCCTCCTGACCCTTTTTTATTATTAAACTAAATGTAGAAGAAGGGTTTGTGTTGGTCTGATGTGGAAATGGAATGTTTGCTGCAGATTTCGCCAGATGTTTTTTGGCTCAATGTAACTTGATTGTAATTTTCAGCTATTTAAACCATTCAACCATCAAAATGTTCAGCTATTTTAGGATATTAAGGGAAACTTTCCAGCTTTTTTCTACCTTTTCAACTTGAAACCGATGCAACACAAGACATGAAAATAAGTCACAATGCATTCAGCTATTCAAAAACTGACTTTTCTTTTCGAAATCTTTAACAGTTTTTGAATAATCCGAGTTTTAGTTTAATGCGTTTTTCAGCTTTCTTCAGATTCTTCAATGGGAGCGGACGGGACGGAATGTTCAGAGGGAGAGTGGGGAACCAACAGTTACAGTGGAGATCATGTGGAAAAATAAGCAAAAACATACTTTTAAACTCTCTCTCATTTGAACGGATTAAACCCCTATAGGATGATTCTTACATCAAATTGTAGGAAATATTCTGCCGGTCGCACAGATGTGACTACTGAAGCAATCGGACCTACACAATGGGAGGTTTGAGCTTCCAAGCGAAATGGTGTCCAACCAACTGCCGCATATATTCCCAAAATCACAGGACTAAAAAAAAAAGGCCTGTCCTTCACAAACTTAAAGTCTAAGAGGAACTTTTAAATATTTCTGAAACAGTCTCATTTTTCCTCTGATGATCATAAATTACATGTAACAGCAAACGAGACCATCAGTGCAAAGAATGCTATTTTTATATAGTTTTTCTTAACGCCTTTGTCATGGGTATACGCTCATCCAGGAACTACAGCTGGCGTGGTAAAAACACTACCGCTTTTGTCCAAAGGGGGCGCTAGAATTAACAAAAACTGAAAGTTCCTCTGAGCACCTTTAAATTAGATTTTTTAAATTATATTCAAAAATCATTCAACTATTCAATCCCATTCATGCATATTTGTAATTCATAATTGCATCCAGCAATCCAGTTTAGCGTCGGCTTTTCAGCATTCTGCATTCACACACATTTGCTGATCGAAATGCATTTTCTTGTTAAATACAAAACACTATCAAACATGCAATACTTTATACACATTAGACTAAATTTTTTTTTTTTTCATTTAACTTTTATTTATCCTCGAGAGACCAATTGAGGGGTGACCCTCATTTACAATGATGTCGAGTAAAATGTATGGTAAATGTATGGCATGTTACTTCATGTAATACCTAAGTGCTGTAAATATGTAAATATGTATGTAAATATGTAAATATTTTGAGTATTTTCAAAGTATTTTCAAATTAAAAGTCCTCACGTTTCAACTAAAGTAACTTCTTTTTTTTAAAGAATATTTTTGGGGTATTTTTGCTTCATTAGATAGATGTTGGAGAGATATAATTTAAATGGGGCAAAGAGGCATGCAGAGAACTGACCCGGGCGGGATTTGAACCTGGGCGCTCTACCCACTGCGCCCTCCAACTTCAGTATTTTCAAAAATTGAAGCTGCTGTTTCAGATCATTTTGTTTCCAAAATGAAAACAATTAAATTATTTAAACTTCAACTGCATCAATGAGCCCTGAGCGCTGCCTAAGCCCCCTTTGCTATGCATGTCTACACACAAATTATTGAATAAATATGCACAAGTGTGAGTTTTCACCACATATGTGCGTATGAGAGTAATCAAATAATTTCTAGTCATGTTTTTGCATTCTTGCATAAAATTTGAATGCAGTCTGCGGTCGGTGTGTGTGTGTGTGTGTGTGTGTGTGTGTGTGTGTGTGCGTGTGTATGTGTGTGTGTGTGTGTGTGTGTGGGTGTGTGGTAAATCAGCCCCAAACTCCTGGGGGTTTGTGTTAATTTGTGCCACAAAGCCAACGCTATGTTGACGTCACTTATAAATCACAAAACTCTGAAAACTGCAAAAGATTTTGTCCTCCCTTGCACTCCGCTTGTTTCAGGCTGTGTTCAAAAAGCCCTACTATCGTCCTACTCATACTAAAGCCCTACTAATATCCTACTCATACTAAAGCCCTACAAACGTCCTCATACTAAAGCCCTATTAACGTCCTACTCATACTAAAGCTCTATTAACGTCCTACTCATACTAATTTTGACTTAAATTTGAGTATGTTGTGGTTGTGTATGCCAGTTGGTATAGGCGAGAAATGCCCGGATGAGTACTTACTTCCGGGAAGATTTTATGTATGGATCGATAGGTTACTTTTCCTACTCAACCGCCCCACAATGCATTGCGTCTTTTCAAACTTCAGTGTAAATGGTCCGACGAACCGTTTCCAACACAGCCTCAGTCTTTAAATTTCAACTAAATGCATCCTACCTCCTACAAAATAAAAGTCCGACAGCGTTCACACAGTCTGTTTATAAAACTTTTAACGTGCTAAAAATAAAACATGTTTAATAAGTTATTTAAATAAGTGAAGTATTTGAGATCTAGTTTCATAACATGTTTATCTAGACGACATCATCACTGGGGGACTCCAGCTGTCTCTTAGCAACCTCTGACCTTTAAACACACACACACACACACACACGTCTATACTGCTGGATCAGGGGCAATCCTACAGACAGAAATAAACAGGAGGGGGATTACACATACACACACACACACACACACACTCACCCTGTGTCCTCATTCGCTCATTAATAAAACGCTAGCACATGCATGTACAGATATAGCAGCAGGTCTTTACTGTGTCCACCGCAGTGTTTGTATGTGTGTGTGTGTGTTTACATTTTTGTGAGGAAACACACACACACACACCACACACACACACACACACACACACACACACACACACACACACACACACAGGAAAGCCTGACCCAGTATCCCAATCGAGACATGTCTGATACATTTTTTTTTACAGGTTATTAAGGAAGAATTTGTTCAAATTTATCCCATGTTCTCATCCAGCATAATAGCCAGAGCTCGACAAACTCCCTCCTCTTGCCCTTAGGAATATAAGTCAATCTTTCCAGTCCACTCCAAATGTTCAGTGTCTCTCGTTTTACTATTTATATGCCTATGTTTGAGTAGAATGAACTAGCAAATCCCAATACATTTTTTGTCATTTAGGGTATTTTCAATAAGTAATGCAGAGATGAAGATTTATTTGGTCTCTTAATTTTTTCCAGAGCTGTAAAATCCAGAAGAGGTGGAGAGACATCCTGGACTACATTTCCCAAGATGCACCAGCAAAACAGACACTTTCAGAAACGCCTGCAGACTGATGACATCACTATAATCGCCTGTGATAAATTAACATTGAAGTAAACAGAAGGAATAAAGAATAAAAAAAAAAACGTCTGTGTCGTTTGAAAAGATGCAATGCCTTGTGTGGTGGGTTGAGTAGGAAAAGTATCCTATCGATCCATACACAAAATCTTCCCGGAAGTAAGTTCTCATCCGGGCATTTCTTGGATGACATTTTTCTACTTTTGTTTTAATTCTTTGATACTAAACTATTTTAAACTTTTCTTAAAGTAGCTACGAGGAACTTTAAGATATTCTACTCAAACATATGCCTATAAATAGTCAAACGAGAGACACTGAATATTTGGAGTGGTCTCTTCATTTTTTTTTCCAGAGCTGGATATGAGTTATGAGCTGTTTATTATATCTCATTATAAATAGAACTGTAGTTGGAGAAAACACCAGCGCCTCATTCACTCTTTTATGAAATTGTATAAACTTATTTATTTCATTTTTAATAAAGAAAATGTTTCTAACAATGAAAATCTTAGCTGTAAAAGCTGATGCAATGTCCTTTTAAATTAGACTTTTCGGTCCTCACAAGTACAAAACAATAAGCGTGTGTGTGTGTGTGTGTGTGTGTGCGTATGCGTGTTTTGGTGTGTTACAGTGTGTGTGTGTGTGTGTGTGTGTGTGTGTGTGCGCGTGTTACAGTGAGTTTGTGTGTGTGTGTGTGTTGACTTGTGTTGGTGTCTTACAGTGTGTGTTTTTTACAGCGTGTGCATGTGTGTGTTACAGTGTGTGTGTGTGCGCGTGTTACAGTGAGTTTGTGTGTGTGTGTGTGTGTTGACTTGTGTTGATGTCTTACAGTGTGTGTTTTTTACAGCGTGTGCATGTGTGTTTCGGTGTGTGTGTGTGTGTCCTATGTAAAGCGATCCGTTCCCACATGAAATACCAACAATAGCCCGTCACACATCACATCCTGTCTCTCTCTCTTCTATTCTTAGGGTCTGAATCCTCGCAGCTTTAAAATCTGAACGGGAAGTTTTATTTTATTTTTATTGCACTGCCCAAGTTTCCATCAAAATTGCATCCCTGTATGTGTGCTTGTGTGTGTGTGTGCATCTCTGTATGTGTGCTTGTCTGTGTGTGTGTGTGTGTGTGTGTGTGTGTGTGTGTGTGTGTGTGTGTGTGTGTGTGTGTGTGTGTGTGTGTGTGTGTGTGTGTGTGTGTGTTTGCATTAATGCATGTGCTTGTTGTGTGTGTGTGTGCATCTCTGTATGTGTGCTTGTCTGTGTGTGTGTGTGTGTGTGTGTGTGTATGTTACTATGTGTGTGTGTGTGTGTGTGTGTAGTTGTTACGTGTTACAGTGTGTTTATAGGTGTGTGTGATTGCGTTAATGCATGTATGTTGCTTTATATGCGCTTGTGTGTGTAGTTGTTACGTGTTATAGGTGTGCTTGCTTGCCTTAATGCATGCATGTGTGTGTGTAGATGTTACGTGTTAAAGTGTGTGTGTTTGTGTGTGTTTTTATAGGTGGGCTTGCGTTAATGCATGTGCGCTTGTGCCCTCTGTCTTACCTTCGTTTGCGAGCACGATGAACTTGGAGCTCTTGATGACTTTGCCGTCCAGCGTCCAGATGACAGCGGCCTCTCCCGGGTCTGAGGCAGCCAGGCGACACTGCAGCCTCAGCCGCTGCCCGTCCAAGACCGTCACATCCTTCAGCTTCTCCACAAACTCCGGGCCCTTCTCCTTGTTAATCCTTCCATCCACGCAGTTCTGGTTCACCGCCACTTCTTTCTTCACATTCTCCGTCTTTTTCTCATTGACCACAGCTTTCTTCCCGCTCTCTCCGACCGATTTCTCGTTCTCGACTTTTTTCTCGTTGGCCGCGGCTTTTTTTACGCTCTCTCCGTTTTTCTCGGGGCTCGCCGGCGGGCTTTTATTCTTGTTTCCCAGCACCGATCGGAAGTCGGAAGCAGCAGCGTTTTTGGAGGGTGTGTCTGCGGCCGCCGTTGGTTTGGCGGTGGAGTTACCGACGGCGTTTCCGACAGCCCCTCCTTTCTTCCCCAGCACGGCCCGGAAGTCGACCTGCTGTGGGGCAGAGTTCACCTT
>CM049405.1:1697500-1700000 GCA_026929865.2 Hyperoplus lanceolatus | reverse complement strand
ATGTATAATATTTCATGTGCAAGGCCTACGCATTCTCTGTAGTATCCATACTACTGTTTCACTTGTAGAACATGCACTTCAAGATATCTACGTATACTTTTCCTGACAACCTGCCCTCCTAAACATCCCAATAACATGACTAGGATTTGTGGTGTGTTCGTGGTGCAGTGTTTTTGTCTGGTCGAAATGGGAGCCAATGTTTCAAATAAGAAAATGGATCAATGAGCAGAAAAGAAAAATATATATTTTTAGTTAAACCTGCAGTGTGTAGAATTTTGGGTTTTATTTTGTAGAAAATAATTATAATATCCATAAGTACGTTTAATTTAGTGCATAATAGCTGATTTTTTTTTTTAGAATAATTATTTCTTTCCTTAGAAAGGGTCTCATGTATGTCCATATTTCTCCATATTTTGGACCAAGGCCTTGTCACCGCCATTTTGGAAGTGTCATAGTTGGAATGTCATCAGGTGCATTGTTTAAAATTTAGAATTGTTCTTGTCCTTGAAGGCCACTGTAGCTTCTGTTATTATTCTAAAGGGTTGGGGTTACCCAGGGAGTGTTGCATTCTGGAACTTTGTAGAACTTACTTGATGATGTCATATTACACACTGCACCTTTAACTATAGGCACGATTCAACCAATCAGATTTGACTTCATACATTCTTAGTGGTGGACAGTCCTAGTAAATCTCTAGCACGGTATGTGTCTGGCACACGGCTAAAGCTCGGATGATACTTCTCTTATCTTCATCTCGTAATTCAAATGTTTTACTTTCCTGTCTGCATGGTCTGCACAATGTAGTATTCAACCAGGTCCTTTTAGAGGTACATGAGGAAAGAATGGCTGACTCCAGTGTGTGTGTGTGTGTGTGTGTGTGTGTGTGTGTGTGTGTGCGTGCATGCGCCTGTGTGTGTGTGTGTGTGTGTGTCTCTGTATGTGTGCGTGTGTGCGTGCGTGTCTATGTACTGTATGTGTGTGCATGCGTGTGTGTTGTTATCCCAAAGCGTGTGTGTGTGCGTGTGTGCGTGCACGTGTGTGTGTGTGTATCCAGTAGTAAAGATGTGTGTGGGTAGATTATGGCTGTAGGGTTAATGGATGGGGGAGGAGTTAATCCCACATTCAGCTGCATACTGTATCAGGGAGGATTATTTTAGCTTTTTCATTTATGTGTTATCCTCATGTATGTTGACTGCATGAACATGTGCAGGGTTAGTCTGTCTGTCTGTGTGTCTGTGTGTCTGTCTGTCTGTGGGTCTGTCTGTGTGTCTGTCTGTGTGTCTGTGTGTCTGTGTGTCTGTGTGTCTGTCTGTGTGTCTGTGTGTCTGTTGACTGCATGTAAATATACAGGGTTAGGGTTAGAATGCACATGTAAATACAGCTCTGGAAAAAATTAATAGACCAGTCTGGATTTTTTTTAAATCTTCATCTCTACATAATTTATTGATAATGATCTTTAATGACAAAAGATGTATTGGAATTTGGTAGAAATGTTGTTTATATAATAAAACCAAAATGTTCATTCTACTCAAACATATTCCTATAAATAGTACAACGAGAGACACTGAACATTTGGAGTGGTCTCTTCATTTTTTCCAGAGCTGTAGATAATGTATAGTTGTCCTACCTCAGAGTGATGAGGTAATCTCCAGCATGATGCTTCTTGACTCTCCTGATAAAGAAGAAAGTGAATTATTGTATTAAACTGTATTAAAAAAATAAATAAAATAAATGTAGTCTTAATTCTTGTTGGTTCAGCATTTACAGATTCACACATATCTGAAAGCCTCTTGGGCCGGGCACACACTACATGATTTAAAGCTGCAGTGTGTAGAATTTTGGGTTTTATTTCCTAGCAGATTTTGTAGAAAGTAATTATAATATCCATAAGTACATTTAATTTAGTGCATAATAGCTGAAAAAAATGTTTTGAATTATTTATTTTTCCCTTAGAAAGGGTCTCATATATGTCCATGTTTCTGCATATTTTGGACCAAGGCCTAGTACTGCCATCTTGAAAGTGTCATAGTTGGAATGTCATCAGGTGCATTGTTTAAAATTTAGAATTGTTCTTGTCCTTGAAGGCCACTGTAGCTTCTGTTATTATTCAAAAGGGTTGGGGTTACCCAGGGAGCGTTGCATTCTAGAACTTTCTAGATGATGTCATATTACACAGTGCACCTTTAAAAAAAAAATCGTCACATCGACGAAGCCTCCGTATGAAAACAAACGGGGATGTGACGGATATAAAAGCAAGAGGCAAGATCAAGGCGCAATGTTATGATGAAATAAATAAGTAAAAGTATGTCCCAATAGTTTGCCTACTGCATCCTAACTAGATTATTTTTATCGTCGGATGTAGTATGTAGAATAGAAGAAAGAAAGAGTATGCGATTTGGAACGCAGGGTAAGTGTCTGACCTGATTAATAATGAAATAACATCCTCTTTCTGCAGCAGTTTGTAGTCCCCTCCGGAGGTGAGGGTTCATCAAGCCTGTCT
>CM049405.1:1670000-1680000 GCA_026929865.2 Hyperoplus lanceolatus | reverse complement strand
TCAAACTTGTCGCAAACAGTCGCAGCCCAGTGAGATGGGGGCTTATGTGCCCTTCCCCCCCAGTGTTATAATCAAACTTACGGCCATCTGTAAAAATATTAGCAATTGTTAGTAATTAGTCAGGATTCAATCTGGGATCGTTTAGTGAGAAGAATATGTCATGAGGAAATATGTTCATTTGTTAATGTGCACGATATGGTTTTAATTTATTCTTTCAACTCAAGAGGAAAACAGTTTTTATGTTTAAGCTGTGAGACAATGAGAGACAACATTTAACTTTAGCTTTGTAGAAATTATCTGAGATTTTATGCTATACATGTTTATTTTGATACATGTTAAGCTTATTTCTCCAGCATTATTATCATATTAGCAATTGTTAGTAATTTGTCATGATTCAGCTCCGGAAAAGAGACCAGTCTGGATTTTTCTTCAATCTTCATCTCTACATAACTTATTGAAAATGTTCTTGATGACAAAAAAATGTAATATGAATTTGGTAGAAATGTTGTCAGTAGTTTATATCATAAAACCAAAATGTTCATTCTACTCAAACATATGCCTATAAAGAGTAAAACGAGAGACACTGAACATTTGGAGTGGTCTCTTCATTTTCTCCGTAGCTGTATGACATTAAATGCTTTCGGTCTTAGACCAACGCAGCTGCAGACAGATGTCGACGTTAATGTCTAATCTCTGAGATTTATAGTTTTGTTTGTTTGTGTTGTTGTTTATAATAATCATCCACAGACTGAGGACAAGCTGGGATCGTTTAGAGAGAAATATGTCACGAAGAAATACGTCGTTTAGTTTGTTCAAATTATGGTTTTAATCTGATCTTTTCAGTCGAGATGAAAACAGTTTTTATGTTTAAGCTGTGAGACGATGAGAGAAAACTATTCTGGATACACTTCAGCTGTGTAGCAATTATTTGAGATTTTATACATATTTATATTTTTCTAGGATCATACTAAGCTTATTTTGTGTGTGTGTGTGTGTGTGTGTGTGTGTGGGGGGTGGTGTGCGTGTGTGTGTGTGTGTGTGTGTGTGTGTGTGTGTGTGTGTGTGTACAGAGATCGTTTTGGTGTTTAAAGGTGCAAAGCTTTAACTCACCTGGGGGAGTCTTCCGGAGCACCTGGCGTGAAAAACAAACATTCACTTTAATATTATATCTTCATTTAAACGTATTATTAGATTATTTCTGATTTTCATCTGTAACATGAATTCATTCGTGTGTGTGTGTGTGTGTGTGTGTGTGTGTGTGTGTGTGTGTGTGTGTGTGTGTGTGTGTGTGTGTGTGTGTGTGTGTGTGTGTGTGTGTGTGTGTGTGTGTGTGTGTGTGCGTGTGTGTGTGTGTGTGTGTGTGTGTGTGTGTGTGTCTGTCTGTCTGTCTGTCTGTCTGCCTGCATGCCTGTCTATTTATCTGTCTCTCTGTCTGTCTGTCTGTCTGTGTTTCCTTGTGTGTATATTTTCTCTGCATTCTGATTGTTGTCTGTCTGCATCCCTGTCTATGATCTGTTGTCTGTTGTCTCTTTTCTGTCTGTCCGTTGGCGGTTCTGTCTGCTGCCGGCGCTGTTGGTTACGGAACACGTGTAACTTCCTGCGTCGTCCACGGTCACTTCCTGTATCTCCAGGAAGTGAAGACCGCATCGCTCGTACAGACGCACACGCCCACAAGACTGTAACTCTGCCTCACACTGACAGACAGAGAGACAGAGAGACAGACAGACAGAGAGAAAGAGAGACAGAGAGACAGACAGACAGACAGACAGACAGACAGACAGACAGACAGACAGACAGACAGACAGACAAACAGAGAGAAAGACAGACAGACAGACAGACAGACAGACAGACAGACAGACAGACAGACAGAGAGAGAGACAGACAGACAGACAGACAGAGAACTGAATAATAATAATAAAGTTTTTTTACAGAACAAACAATAGCTTTTTTTAAGCTCCTGTACTGTACTGCAAATCAAAGTCAACAAAATCCTTTTAGGGGCGCCCTTAGCTCAGTTGGTAGGGCGTCCCCCCCATGGGCCCTTAGCTCAGTTGGTAGGGCCTCCCCCCCCATGGGCCTCGGCCAGCAGCGGACCCGGGTTCGATTCCAGCCCGCGGTCGTTCTCTGCATGTCACTCCCCTCTCTGCCCCATTTCAACTCTGTCTCTACACTATCAATAAAGCATAAAAATGCCAAAAAATATTCCTTTTAACTTTGTAATGTGGGGAGTTAGTTGAATGAAGAGTTATAGGCATATTTATCAATCCACATTAAATATTTGTTTATTTAAGTCTAAAAAACTTTACAGAAATTCGGTTTAGATGAGGCCGTGGGCTATATGCTCTGGTTCTATATCTATAAAAAAATATCTTTAATGTGGATTGATAATTATGCCTATAACTCTTTTCAGATTTTACTATCATGAAACTAACTCCACACATTACATAGTTAGAAGGATAGATAGATAGATAGATAGATGGATAGATAGAGAGATAGATAGATAGATAGATAGATAGATAGATAGATAGATAGATAGACAGACAGACAGACAGACAGACAGACAGACAGATACATAGATACATAGATAGACAGACAGACAGACAGACAGACAGACAGACAGACAGACAGATACATAGATACATAGATAGATAGATAGATAGATAGATAGATAGATAGATAGATAGATAGATAGATAGATAGATAGATAGATAGATAGATAGATAGATAGATAGATAGATAGATAGATAGATAGATAGATAGATAGATAGATAGATAGATAGATAGATAGATGGATGGATGGATGGATGGATGGATGGATGGATGGATGGATGGATGGATGGATGGATAGATAGATAGATAGATAGATAGATAGATAGATAGATAGATAGATAGATAGATAGATAGATAGATAGATAGATAGATGCCTTACTATCATGAAACTAACTCCACACATTGCATAGTTTGTTTACAGGGGCTAAAATACTGATCTTTTGAGTATCAATAAAGGTTAAAGGAAAATTAAATAAATAATAAAGTTTATTCATATTATAAGTTATTTTCACCTTGTACCATGTGACGTGTGGCTGCGGCCGCCCCGTAGCCTTGGCGGTAAACTTGGCGGTGTGTCCCGGCTTGGCGAACACTCGGCTGGGTTTGGTGATGAACCTCGGAGGACTCTCGCCCCAAATACTGGGTCTGCTCTCTACCGATGGGACTACAGAATGACACCTGGAACCATGGGAAATGTAGTTCTATTAGCACAACTCTTCATAATATATATTTTTTTGTATATTTTATTCATTCAAATTTTTCAAGATTTCACCTTGACTTCATGGAGGACGGGACGCCATATTTCCTCACAGAATCTTCTGCAAATGGAAAATCGCGAGAGTGAACAATGAACAGTTCAGCTTCATAGAATTTTTATTTATTTATTTTTATTATTATTTCTTAAGTAGAAACAGTGCCTTCACTTTTTTTTTCGAAGGCAAATGAAAACTGCTTTTGATTTGAATTTGCGTCATATTTTAATGCAAATACTGTGTACAACTTGTTTGGCATCCTGAGTTCTGTGAAACACTCTTGAAAACCATTTGGAAAAAAAGTGTTGTTGTTCCCCCCCTCTCTCTCTCTCTCTCTCTCCCTCTGTCTGTCTCTTTCTCTCTGTCTGTCTGTTTCCCCCCTCTCCTCTCTCTCTCCCCTCTCTCTCTCCCTCTCTCTCTCCCTCTCTCTGTCTATCTCAGGATGGTTAGAAGTACCCGGATGTCCTTGTTTGGCATCCTGAGTTCTGTGAAACACTCTTGAAAACCATTTGGAAAAAAAGTTAAGAGCACAATTTTTCTTTTAGGTGGAAGATTTTTTTTATCATAGGAAGATTTTTATTTTTTTTCAAAATTATTTTTTATTATTAAAGGACAGTGTACATGAATGAACATTCTTTAACTCTAGTTTTCATCGGCAGTCCCTTCACCTGTTGTTGATAGGCATCTTAAAGTGAAAACATAAAAAAAAGTAAAAAAAAAATATATATATAGGCCTATATATATAATAATAATAATAATAATAATAATAATAATAATAATAATAATAATAATAAATAAACAAACAAATAAAGATAGAACAATTAAAAATAGATATTATGTCTATCCATCTAATAGTATCTCCACACAGTATAATAATAATAATAATAATAATAATAATAATAATAATAATAATAATAATAACAATAACAATAATAATAATAATAATAATAATAATAATAATAATAATAATAATAATAATAATAATAATAATAATAAATTAAAATTAAAATTAAAATTAAAATTAAAATTAAAATTAAAATTAAAATGAAAATGAAATTGAAATTAAAATTAAAATTACATAAAAACTCTAACCTTCTAGTAGTATCTCCACAGTAAGCTGGCGGCTTCCTTCCTGGTTGGTTGCTGTGCAGGTGTAGCGCCCGAGGTCGTCCTCTGTGACTCCTCCCACCAGCAGACTGAAGTAGCCCCGCCCACTCTGCTCGATGACATAGCGCTCCGAGCCAATCAGAGCGCTCCCTTCTCTGTACCATGTGACCACGGGCTCAGGGTGACCGCGCACCTGGAAACAATACATCATCAGATTCACCATTTTATTTTATTTGTTTAATTTATTTATATTAATTTGAATTTTAATTATATTATTTTTAATTTATTTATTTATAAATTTTCTTAAAAAAAAAAAAAAAATCTTCACAATTTTTTGCGAGAATTTTCAGAAGCTACGGTGGCCTTCAAGGACAAGAAGCTATAGTTACTAAAGATGGCATCGTCCACCACTGCCTCAAGTCTTTCCACAATATCAAGTGATGAGGTGAAGATGTATTTAGTTATTTATTCTATAGTACTTCTTCTTCTTCTTGGTCTTCCAACAGGTGCATTTCCCCAGGACGCCCACTATATATAAAAACCTGTAAGGCCGATAAGTTAAATATATATATATTGTTATAATGATTAGGTGAAGATCATCATCATCATCATCATCATCATCTCGACTGTGTCTCAGGTGGTAGAGCGGGTCGGCTGATGATCAAAGGGTTGGAGGTTCGATCCCCGCCCTGCCACCTGTGTCACAGTTGTTGTGTCCTTGGGCAAGACACTTCACCCACCTTGCCTCGTGTGAATGTCGATAGTTAGTCTGCTATCGGTGTATGAATGTGTGTGTGAATGGTAACGTGGGAAAGGAAAACAGGTCTCCCTTGAAAAAGAGTCTTCGGTCTCAATGGGATTTACCTGTATAAATAAAGGTAAAAAAAATAAAAATAAAAAAAATAAAAAATCTTCAACCCCTTATCCGTAGTGGGGTCGCGGGGGCAGCAGCTTGAGCAGGGAGCCCCAAACTTCCCTTTCCCTTCCCCACATCAACCACATCTTCCCCGAGGCCTCCTTCCAGCTGGACGCTCCTGGAACTAGCTTACCAGTGAAGATGTATTTAGTTATTTATTCTATAGTACTTCTTCTTCTTTTTCTTGGTCTTCCAACAGGTGCATTTCCCCAGGACGCCCACTATACTATGTTAGTTTTTTTTAACTGTCCTGAACGATGGTTTGTACATAAAATTCTGAATAAAAAAGATCCACTGTATAGGTTAAGGAAGAATAAGGAACACACACACACACACACACACACACACACACTGCCTCGCCAAAATAAAAGCCTAAAGTGGTGATGAAATGTTTTGGTTCATTGATCAGGAAGCAGCCGGTCACAAGACTGAAACAAGTTAATCCTCACAACGGGAATCCACATGCTTCTTTTCATTCACTGGCTTGTTCCCCCCCCCCTCTCTCTCTCCCGCTGTCTGTCTCTTTCTCTCTGTCTGTCTGTTTCTCCCCCTCTCCTCTCTCTCTCCCTCTCTCTGTCTGAATCTTTCTCTCTCTGTCTCTTTCTCCCTCTCTCTCTCTCTCTGTGTCTCTCTCTGTCTCTCTCTCCCCCGTCTCTCTCCATCTCTCTCTCTCTCTCTCTTTCTTTCTCTCTGTCTGTCTCTTTCTCCCTCGCTCTCTCTCTGTGTGTGTCTCTCTCTCCCTCTCTCTCTCTCTCTCTCTCTCTCTCTCTCTTTCTTTCTCTCTGTCTGTCTCTTTCTCCCTCGCTCTCTCTCTGTCTCTCTCTGTCTGTCTCTTTCTCCCTCGCTCTTTCTCTGTGTCTCTCCCTCCTCTCTCTCTCTATCCCTCTCTCTATCACACACTTACACTTAAACTCAAACAGACACACTCTCTCACTCTCTCTCTCTCTCTCTCTCTCTCTCTACTTTAGAAAAATCAAAGTAGGGCACCTCCTCTAAGTAAGTAAATAGAAGGCACCTTTGTTCTGACAGCCTTCTGGAATATTAGCTTTGGATAAATCATGTCACACACACACACACACACACACACACACACACACACACACACACACACACACACACACACACACACACACACACACACAGTCGCCCCTCTAATGTGACCTGAGGGGCAAAAAGATAGCATCAGGGCCCCCTCAGATGAAAAAAAAAAAAGTCAGGGGGCCATGTGTTACTAAGGGTCTCACTCCCACCAGACATTGGCCCTGTTGCCTCCATAGAGGCTCAGTCCTCTTCACAGCAGACCCGGGTTAGAATCCAGCCCGGGTCGTTCTCTGCATGTCATTCCCCTCTCTGTCTGTCTGTCTGTCTGTCTGTCTGTCCTCTTCACAGCAGACCCGGGTTAGAATCCAGCCCGGGTCGTTCTCTGCATGTCATTCCCCTCTCTGTCTGTCTGTCTGTCTGTCTGTCTGTCTGTCTGTCTGTCCTCTTCACAGCAGACCCGGGTTAGAATCGAGCCCGGGTCGTTCTCTGCATGTCATTCCCCTCTCTGTCTGTCTGTCTGTCTGTCTGTCTGTCCTCTTCAGCGGGTTAGAATCCAGCCCGGGTCGTTCTCTGCATGTCATTCCCCCCTCTGTCTGTCTGTCTGTCTGTCTGTCTGTCTGTCTGTCTGTCTGTCCTCTTCACAGCAGACCCGGGTTAGAATCCAGCCCGGGTCGTTCTCTGCATGTCATTCCCCTCTCTGACCCATTTCATCTCTGTCCCTACACACTGGCTAATAAAAGTAAAAATACCAATACAAATAAATAATAATAAATAAATAAATAAATAAAAAAAAAAATGAAAAAAAAAAAAAAAAAAAAAAAAAAAAAAAATGATAATAAAATAAATAATAATAAAAAATAAATAATGATAATAAAATAAATAAAAGCAAAAATAAAAAAATCTAAATTCAAAGAAATAATAAAAATAATGAAAATACAAAAATAAACGTAAATTGCAAAAAACAATATAAAATACCTTGGACTGTATTTCCTGTTTAACGGTCTAATAAAAGCACAAATACAGATGAAAATAATTAGCAATACAAATAAATAATAATAATAATAATAATAATAATAATAATAATAATAATAATAATAATAATAATATTAATAATAATAATAATAAAATAAAATAAATGAAAAAAAAAATACTCAAACTTCAAAGAGATAATTATATATATAAAATAAAATAAAAACCGCAGATTGCAAATAAATAAATAAATAAAAATTACTTTCTTTGCCTATATCTCCCACCTTTCCCTCCAGTCGTCCGTTTCCCCCCAAAGCGACTCGGGCGTTTCTCGGAGGAAGGGTGAAAGCTGGAGGCTCGTTACCACGGGAACCGCATCCCGGCGACAGGCCCGTTACCGCGGAGACGCCGGAAGACAACCGGACGTCGCTCATACCGCTGAGAAAAAACAAAACACACAAAAATATTAAGAAATAATAATTGTCTATTTATTTATTTTTTTGGTCTAAGATCATTTTAAAGTAGCTACAAGGAGCTTACATTTGTTGTTGATTCTAGCACCCCCTTTGGACCTAGGTGGCATTGTTTTATAGAAACGCTGATAAGACGCTACAATATTGTACAAGAAGTCCACAAAAGTCTGTTTTATAATGGATATCTATGGGGGAAACTATTCAATTATATTTAGTGGTGTTATTTTTGCAGTACCATGAGTTGGCACTATCTCACACACACGAAAAGTAAAAAAAAAAAAAAAAAAATCACTATAGGTCTAATACATCTAGAATATATAGAACTTAATCTTATTTAATTAAAAAAGGGGAACAAAAAGAGCTTTTCCTTGATATTCTAATAATATGAGTTTCACCTGTACATACTGGTGTTATTTTTGCAGTACCCACAGTGTCCACAGGGGGCGTTGGCAGTTGGCACTATCTAACACACTTTTTTCATAAATGACAATGCTTTCAAGAAGGTAATGCTGATAAGAAGTGTATTGTACAATATGTCCACAAAGGTGCGTTTTATAATGGAGGGCTGTGCGGAAATCAGTAAAATATATTTTTTTAAATAATTTACTTTTTTTTTTTTTTTTTTTTAAAGGTGCAGTGTGTAATATGACATCATCAAGAAAGTTCTACAAAGTTCTAGAATGCAACGCTCCCTGGGTAACCCCACCCCTTTAGAATAATAACAGAAGCTACAGTGGCCTTCAAGGACAAGAACAATTCTAAATTTTAAACAATGCACCTGATGACATTCCAACTATGACACTTTCAAGATGGCGGCACTAGGCCTTGGTCCAAAATATGCAGAAATATGGACATATATGAGACCCTTTCTAAGGGAAAAATAAATAATTCAAAACATTTTTTTCAGCTATTATGCACTAAATTAAATTTACTTATGGATATTATAATTACTTTCTACAAAATCTGCTAGGAAATAAAACCCAAAATTCTACACACTGCAGGTTTAAAGAACACAAACACACAACTGAAAAAGTGAACACACAAACAAAAGACAAAAGAAAACAAACAGCTAACATGGCGTTCTCTACTTTACAGGTTTCTAAGGACATTGTTTAAACTAAAGGTAAATGTTAAGCAGAAAATAAAAAGTTAAAAAGGTGTCATGAAGATCACTCCAACACTGCTATATAGTCCAGGAAAGGCTGACATATCGGTTTGAATTATTTTTAGAGTTGTTATTGCAGTACCGACATGCAGACAGTGTCCACAGGGGGCGTTGGCACAGTCTCACACACTGCCCATGCTCAGTACGTGCACCGTGGCAGACGTTTAGAGTATGACTGACACTTTAATCAGATTGCAAATGTTTGTTCTCCAAACATTAACTAATGTTGCTCTTTCTGCCCTCACAGCTGAAATATGCACCGACTTCCTTACAAGGTTTTAAGCGGCTATTATACCGCTGCTACACGAACGTTAGCCGGTGTTTTTAAATGACATTTTTTTTAGCCTAATGTCGACCTCTTGCTTGTTTTTCTGTCCACGTGAGCTCTGAAAAGGCTGTGATTATTGCCAGACGTCACACACACACACACACACACACACACACACACACACACACACACACACACACACACACACACACAGATATACACACTGTCACACAAGCAGACACACACACATTCCTCAAGTTTAAATATTTCTGCTCTGAGCTAATGATGCTAACGCTAATCCGTCTTCAACACAGTTTTGGACCGAGAGTAAGAGTTAATATGGTTTTTATGGATCACTTAGGGATAATTTATGAAACTGGGATCCCATTGAATTTTTTTAATAGGCCAGATGAGACTTTTTACCAATTAAGTATACTCTCCTGAATACTTGCAAGGACTCTCTCTCTCTCTCTCTCTCTCTCTCTCTCTCTCTCTCTCTCTCTCTCTCTCTCTCTCTCTCATACACACACACACACACACACACACACACACACACACACACACACACACACACACACACTAACAGAATAATGTTAATTTGCTAAATCCATTTCACCTACCTTGTCCATATCCATCTAATTCACTGCTCATTGTCAATTTGACATTGATAAAAACAATTTGCAACTTTTGTGGGACTAAAATTTAAACTACTGAACACCTGTTTTTCCATTGAATTTAAAAGGACTCTCTCTCTCTCTC
>CM049405.1:1662500-1667500 GCA_026929865.2 Hyperoplus lanceolatus | reverse complement strand
CTGAAACAGTCTAATTTTACCTCTGATGATCATAAACGACATGTGACAGCTTTGTCATGGGTATACGCTCACCCAGGAACTACAGCTGGCTTGGTAAAAACACTACGGATTTCGTCCAAAGGGGGCGCTAGAATTAAAACAAAACTGAAAATTACTAAATTCTTAGTTTGTAGAACTGAGAACTTAAACTTAAAGAGGGTTCCGAATCGCATACTTTCTACTATATAGTATGTAGAAAAAAGATTTAGGATGTCCCGATTCTTGTGGCCAGATTTAGGATGGTTAGAAGTACCCGGATGTCCTACTTCATCCGGCCAAGATTGTTAGTGTTGAAAACTGCATCCTATTTGGGCGATTCTGACCCACAATCCAATGCGCACGTGAAGTGACGTCACATCGACGAAGCCTCCATTTGAAAACAAACGGGGATGAGACGGATATAAAAGCAAGAGGCAAGATCAAGGCGCAATGTTATGATGAAACAAGAAAGCAAAAGTATGTCCCAATAGTATGCCTGCTGCATCCTAACTAGATTCTTTTTATCGTCGGATGTAGTATGTAGAATAGAGAAAAGAAAGAGTATGCAATTCGGAATGCAACCTTTTACATTTTTACAGTGTTAAGAACTATATTTCCTAAGAGTGTTTTTCTATACAGAAGTTTTTCTTCAGACTAGCCCTGTGTCCCGATACCCAAACACTCCATACTGTCTGGTTGTCTACTCACTGTATATACTATTGCGTATGCCAGGAAAAGACTAAGGATGTCCCAATACGTGTTCTCAACAAATGTAGTAGCCACAAATACCCGGATAGATAGATAGATGGATGGATAGACAGATAGATAGATAGATAGATAGATAGATAGATATATAGATAGATAGATAGATAGATAGATAGATAGATAGATAGATAGATAGATAGATAGATAGATAGATAGATAGATAGATAGATAGATAGATAGATAGATAGATAGATAGATAGATAGATAGATGTCCCCCATGTTTCAAACATTCCAAAATAAAACAGGAAGCCAAGCCGCGCAAATTAAAACATCAGAAGAAGACAACGATGAGTTTGTTTCAGTTCAAAAGGAAACTTCAAAGGGAAGTTAAGTCTCCCAGCATGTGTGTGTGTGTGTGTGCGCGGGTGTGTGTGTGTGTGTGTGTGTGTGTGTGTGTGTGCGTGTGTGTGTGTGTGTGTGTGTGTGCTCATGAAACAGATTCCTTCACGTCAGTCGAGCGTTTCACAAACAACACTGGCCCGTTTCCTACATCCAACATGTCTTCTTTCATACTAGTATAAATCAAAGGTCCAACATGTACATTCAGGTGTTTATTTGACTAAACCTTGTCTGTTTGCGTCTGTATATTTCTCCTATACAACCATCTTTAACGGACATTATCTCAACATTAGTTTTTTTTATTCAATACTCTGGACCAGAAATCTACAACTTCTAAAGCACTTACATCAACTAAACTTTCCATGATCATTCTCAGCACTATTCTGAAGGTTATTACAGAAGGATTTGTTCATATGTTGTTCACTGTCTGATTTATGAGACATTTTTAAAACCTGTACATATTTTTGTGATAAAATGAAAAAAGACACACACACACACACAGGTGACCTACGACACGCACACACACACACACACACACACACACACACACACACACAGGTGACCAACACACACACAGGTACACACAAATCCAACATCTGTTCTGTAAAAACAATGTTGTAAGAATGAAAATAAATGTTTGAACTCTGGCTTAACCCAACATCTAGATTGTTGGTTTTTGAAGTGATACAAATTTACACATAATAAGTTAGACATTGTCAAATTAGATAGATAGATAGATAGATAGATAGATAGATAGATAGATAGATAGATAGATAGATAGATAGATAGATAGATAGATAGATAGATAGACAGATAGATAGATATTGCCAAATTAGCATATTCATTCAAACATTTTCTGAAAAAATTGTAATACAAAAAATTACTGGTTTTAATGTCAGTAATCAACTCGCAAAGTTTCATGATGATATCTATGTGTTACCCTGATCTTTATAGTTGTATTCAAAGTGTAAATAAATTAATACTAACAATACATTTTACATAAAAGCGCTTTTCAAACTACTCAAAGACACGCTACATACAGTAAACCCAGCACATTTAAAAGCAATAATGTTGTAAAAATAAAACCAAAATTGATAAGCCCATCATCTAATAGCCTAATACATACTTATTGTTTAGCGATAGTTTAACAAAAAATCAATAAAGATTCTTAGCATGTTAACACTCAAATTCAGTGTAAAAAAACGTGAAATTATTAGAAAATAAACAGTAATCTAACCCAATTCAAACACTCACTTAATATTGTAGCAGTGAGCAGTTACAGAGGTGTGTGTTTGAGCTATGTAACTGATTCCAGCTGTGTGTCTGCGAGCGCGTTCAGACAAACTTTCGCTTCATGCTTTTTTTGAAAAAAAAAAAAATCTGTCAATTTTTTTTTTAACTTTAAACGTGTATAAAAGTCATAAAACGCGACAAATGACCCAAAACAGGAAGATAGAGAGAAAGAGAGGGATGAAAGAGGGGTAGTAAAGAAGTTAACTTACGGACTTGACGTTTGTGAACCCAGTAAAAACAGTCAGAGAGAGAGAGGGAGAGAGATATATCCAGCGGCAGCACCTGAAGAATCAAGACATTCATCACCGCGGGTCTACACCCCCCCCCCCTCCCTCTCTCTCTCTCTCTCTCACACACACACACACACACACACACACACACACACACACACACACACACACACACACACACACACACACACACACACACACACACTCTCTCTCTCTCACTCTCTCTCCCCCTGCGGCTCCGCCTCCGTCTGTGGGGGAACAGGGCCGGAAACACGGGGGCTAAGGCCTGCAGAGACCCCCTCCCCCACCCCCAAATACTTCTCTAAAAGTCTGAAATGGGGAGAAAAGAAAAAATATGTTTCTATTTTTTTAATTCAAAATGAAAATGTTACTTTGACATCTGAGTTATAGTTCTGTAATAGTCTAATTTATATATGGAGAACATTTCTAATGCGAAAAAAGTTTAAACAGATATGTCAGCCTTGGGGGCGCCCTTAGCTCAGTTGGTAGGACGTCCCCCCCATGGGCCTCGGCCAGCAGTACTGAAGGGACCTACATGACACCTCGTTGACTTTTTATTTTCTGCTTAACATTTACCTTTAGTTTAAACAATGTCCTTAGAAACCTGTAAAGTAGAGGACGCCATGTTATGTATTTATTTAAAAAAGACACACACACACACACACACACACACACAACAACAAAAAGAAAATATAGTTTACAGGTGGATTGCCTAAAGATAAGTCAGTATTAAAGGTGAAGTAAGCAGTTTATTTATGTTAATATAAGTGTTAAATCGCTCTTTATTCATACAGTGATCACTTACATAATGTGCGCGTTTCATAAAGCCGATCTCTCAGTCAGCTGCTCTGCATGTAATTGGCAAATAAACTTATTGGAGGATCCCGACATTTTTATCCAATCAGAAGAGAGAACGCTACAAACCGACACTCGTCTCACTCATATATAGTATATACACTCCATGGTCTCACTGCCGGTGCACGCCAGAGCAACAGATGGATGAATGTGTATGCGCCTACAATGGCGGAGCAGGTAAAGATCCTTCCCAATATCTGTTTTGATGGTTTTTATCATGTTTTATCACACTTATGGATCTGAGATGATGCTAGATAACTTGTTGCTCTAAGACCGCAGTGCATTAATGTGGTGACGTAGGGACGAGGGAGGGGACTGCTAACTGCAGTAACTGACAGGAAGTTAGCTAAAAGAACCATTCCGCTTACAGCACCTTTAAGGACATTAAGGATAAAACAGTCTAGGCCTATACAGAGTAAACATATATATTTTTTTATATCTATGCAATAAGTCTCATAAATATGATAAAATGTAGTCAATAAATTAGTTGAGTGACTAATAGTGAAGGCTCTCTATGTCAAATCAAAGCTAAGTGATTGTAAACAGCTTATAGAGCTGTGCAGCACCCCCTGTGGACAAAAGCAGTAAGTGTTTCTACTTTGCCAGCTGTTGTTCCATAGCATTCGTTGCACTGATGGTCTCGTTTTGCTGTTACATGTAATATATTTAAAAATTCCTCGTGGCACCTTTAAGTTGAGTTGTATTTATTTGCAACAAATTCAGAACTGATAGCTTCTGTTTGAGCCGAATTCAGATGGTCTGAAAACGTGAAGGATGGTTGTAAAAATGCAATTAAAGACCTACTTCACCGGTTGGAACATGAAGGTGTATTGAACTCGGAGATCCTATGAAGTATAAATGTGCAAAAAAAATTGTGACATCACAGAACGAAAAATGTAGGGTTAGACAGTGAGACCATAAAACACTCTTTCTGCCTTTTCTCAGGCTAGGATGATCCGATTTAATTTTTTTTTGCACATTTATACTTCATAGGATCTCCGAGTTCAATACACCTTCATATTCCAACCGATGAAGTAGGTCTTTAAAGGCCTCACTACTGTGATTACTGTGATGTCTTTTACTGTGACATCACAGTAATATTTACAAAGTACGTTTTTCTTTAACCCTATATTTCTCTTTCTGTGATGTCACGAGAAAGAGAAATATAGGGTTAAAAAAACACTCTTTCTGCCTTTTCTCAGGCTAGGATGAACCGATTTCAATTTTGTTTTGCACATTTATACTACATAGGATCTCAGAATTCAATACACACTTCATATTCAAACCGGTGATGTAGGCCTTTAAGTTTAAAAAAATAAGTCAATATCAGTAACTGAGTGTTTCCACTGGATGGCACTGTCCCCCTCAGTAAACCTGAACCTCCATTTGTTCTCTATCACTACTGCCTCTCCTTCTTATTTACTCTATCTATCTATCTATCTATCTATCTATCTATCTATCTATCTATCTATCTATCTA
>CM049405.1:1615000-1647500 GCA_026929865.2 Hyperoplus lanceolatus | reverse complement strand
TCTAACTATGACATTTTCAAGATGGCGGCACTAGGCCTTGGTCCAAAATATGCAGAAATATGGACATATATGAGACCCTTTCTAAGGGAAAAAATTATAATTAAAAAAAAAAGGTTCAGCTATTATGCACTAAATTAAATGTACTTATGGATATTATAATTATTTTCTACAAAATCTGATAGGAAATAAAATCCAGAATTCTATACACTGCAGGTTTAAGTTACATAGAGATGAAGATTAAAGAAAAATCCAGACATTTTTTCTGCTGTATATATATCTAATTTTATTAATATGATGTTTTTAAAGGTTGGAGTCCTCCATGATTCTGGAGAATATATTATGTTGTTTAACACTGGATTTTCATTTAGCACACAGTACAGACAGGTAGTGGATCATGAGGAGATATTCACTCAGTACAGACAGGTAGTGGATCATGAGGAGATATTCACTCAGTACAGACAGGTAGTGGATCATGAGGAGATATTCACTCAGTACAGACAGGTAGTGGATCACGAGGAGATATTCACTCAGTACAGACAGGTAGTGGATCATGAGGAGATATTCACTCAGTACAGACAGGTAGTGGATCATGAGGAGATATTCACACAGTACAGACAGGTAGTGGATCATGAGGAGATATTCACTCAGTACAGACAGGTAGTGGATCATGAGGAGATATTCACTCAGTACAGACAGGTAGTGGATCATGAGGAGATATTCACTCAGTACAGACAGGTAGTGGATCATGAGGAGATATTCACTCAGTACAGACAGGTAGTGGATCATGAGGAGATATTCACTCAGTACAGACAGGTAGTGGATCATGAGGAGATATTCACACAGTACAGACAGGTAGTGGATCATGAGGAGATATTCACTCAGTACAGACAGGTAGTGGATCATGAGGAGATATTCACTCAGTACAGACAGGTTGTGGATCATGAGGAGATATTCACTGATTTTGACAACAAGCGTTCTCCAGAATCACTGACTCCATCTTTAAATAGGCCTGTTAAATAAATGTTTTAATCAATTGACAGCCCTAGTTTTAAATAAACAAATCTAAAGTTTTGTCAATTACTTCAAACAATTTCTATCAGACAAACAATAGGGAATATATTGTTAGTGTGGGACTATATTCAGCGGTGGATGAATCCACATATCCTGCTGTAGTGAGCCTGTTCTGCTCATGACAGGTAATGTTAATTTTAACTCAGACACAGTGCACTGCTCCCATAAACCATCAATATTGTCCTGTCTTCATTCTTTTGTTGAGATTATTTATCATACTATGGAAAAAAAAAAAAAAAAATCAACATCTGAGTTCCACACATTGAGAATTCAAAAAATAACAATTGTATCAACTAATTCTCTTTCTTAAGCACCTGTCTCACTGGGCTGCGACTGTTTGCGATAAGTTGGAGACACAAAATTGCGACAAAATATGCCAATTTGTGACAACGAGTGTCGCACGAACGGAATGTCAGTCTCATTTTTGTCTCAAAGCAGTCGCAATTAAGTTTCATATGTCGCCAAACCCTCGCAAAGTTGTCTCACACTTCTCGCACTTTCTGACTCGCGGAGACTAAATTGAGAAGGGTTTGCGACGCGTGCGACACACCTGCGACGACTCTGAGTTTAGAGACTCGTTTTGCGAATGCAGTCTCCAACTTGTCGCATACAGTCGCAGCCCAGTGAGATACGGGCTTTAGAGATATCCCCAAGTCGGACAATATGTTGATTCAAACATAAAACGGTGTTGAAACTGTCTGGAAAACTTTTCTGAACAAAATCACAAGTCGGCACAACTGTTACTGTTTGGATTTCTTAGTTTGTAGAACTCAGAACATGAAGCTACATTACATATGAATGATGAGTTATCTCAACAAACAGATCATTAGTTGGTCTCAAATGTAGACAGTTTTCCTTCAAACTGCACTGAAAAATAATAGAGATTTCACACAAATGTAAGAGTTTTAGTTTAGCCTCAAAACTAAAAATCTACAGAGAGCATTGACATTTTGAGATTTCCAAAAGTGTCCAATAATAATAAAAATGTAAATATATTTTCACATGACACACACACACACACACACACACACACACACAACACACACACAGTACACACACACACACACACACACACACACACACACACACACACACACACAACCACACACACATATACAGTACACCACACACACACAACCACACACACACACACACATAGAGTACACCACACACAACCACAAACACACACACACACGCACACACAACCACACACACACACACACACACACACACACACACACACACACACACACACACACACACACACACACACACACACACACACACACACACACACCACCCCCCGCACACCCTGTATTAACCCCCCCTCTCTCTGCCCCTCTCAGACCAGTATAAAGCGGCGGTCGCCCACAGAGACGTGACGAGCAGGAATGTGCTGGTGCGGTCCGATCTGTCCTGTGTCCTCGCCGACTTCGGTCTGTCCATGAAACTGACGGGAAGCCATACCTGTCGCCAAGGAGACGATGACACAGTCGCCATCTCTGAGGTGAGTGAGTGTGTGTGTGTGTGTGTGTGTGTGTGTGTGTGGGGGGGGGGGGGGTGTTTGTGTGAGTGTGTGTTTTAGTTAGTTTTGATGGTTAGGGTTAGGGTAAAGGGCTTGGGAATGCATTATGTCAATGAATGTCCTCACAAGTACAGCTGTACAAACCTGTGTGTGTGTCTGTGTGTGTCTTTCTCTGTCTTTCCGTCCGTCCGTGTGTGTCTGTCTCTCTGTCTGTCTGTCTGTCTGTCTGTCTGCCTGTCTGTCTGTCTGTCTGTCTGTCTGTCTGGCTGTCTCTCTGTCTCTCTGTCTGTCTGTCTAGGTGGGTACAGTGCGTTACATGGCTCCTGAGGTCCTCGGTGGAGCGTTGAACCTCCGTGACGCTGAAGCGGCGCTGAAACAGGTCGACGTCTACGCTCTGGGTTTACTCTACTGGGAGAGCTTCAGACGGTGTGAGCACCTGTTCCCAGGTAACTACAGACAGACAGACAGACAGACAGACAGACAGACAGACAGACAGACAGACAGACAGACAGACACACACATGCACGCTCGCAGACAGACACACACACACACACACACACAAACAAGACTTCACAAAATGACCAATAACCAATGGTACATATACTGTATATTGTCTCTCTCTTTCTCTCTCTCTCTGTGTCTCTGTCTGTATGTCTCTGTGTGTGTGTGTGTGTCTCTCTCTCTTTCTCTCTCTCTGTGTCTCTGTCTGTATGTCTGTGTGTGTGTGTGTGTGTGTGTGTGTGTGTCTCTCTCTCTCTCTCTCTCTCTCTCTAGGAGACTGTGTCCCTGCCTACCAGCTGGCGTTCCAGGAGGAGCTGGGGAACCATCCGTCCTTTGAGGAGATGCAGATCCTCGTGGCCAGAGAGAAGTTCAGACCAAGGTTCCCCGAGGTCTGGAAGGAGAACAGTCCGGTGAGTGGCGGCCATTTTTGTAGTCTTAACCACCTAAACCGAGACTGCGTTCCAATCGCCATACTTTCTGCTATTTAGTTTGGTAGTATAAAGATTTAGGATCTCTCGATTCTTGTGGCCAGATGTAGGATGGTTAAAAAATACCCGGATGTCTACTAGACCCGGCAGAGATTTTTAATGTTGAAAACAGCATTCATATTTGGGCGATTCTGACCTACAATCCAGTGCCAAACGGAATTGACGTCACATCAACGGAGCCTCCGTATCAAAACTACATGCATTTATAAATCAATAAAACCATATTCAAATCAACATTTTGTTTGAATTGATGAACGTATTTAGTCATAGCTCTTGTCCATCTTATCGGGCATAATTTCTCTAAAATGATCCGCCGTTATAAATTATCTCTTATTTAACAAGTAAAAACAAGAAGAGACCTTTAAAAATATGTTGTGTGTGTGTGTGTGTGTGTGTGTGTGTGTGTGTGTGTGTGTGTGTGTAGTTGTTGCGTTCCCTCAAAGAGACCATGGAGGATTGTTGGGATCAAGACGCTGAAGCTCGACTGACGGCTCAGTGCGCCGAGGAACGGCTGACTGAACTCACACTGATGAGCACACACACTGCAGTACACAACAACAGGTACACACACACACACACACACACACACACACACAGTATGCACACAGACACACACTGCTGAACACAACCACATTGTATGTTTTTTTTTTACAACTTTTTGCAACTTTTTACGACTTTGCCAAAAAAATTAATTCTCGACCTTTTAGCAGTTTTTTTCATCACTCTGTGCAACATTTTTTATGATGTTTTGCACGTTTTTTTAGGATTTTTTTCCAATTTTATGAATTTTTTTTACGTCTTTTTGCAAAAAAAGAAATTGCAACTTTTAAAAAAAATTTAACAACTTTTTTGCGAGTTTGCATGACTTTTGTACGTTTTTTGCATTGAACAACCACAGTTTCGCAGAGTAAATAAACTCTTAATTATCCCCATGTTCCAGGAACCTGTCTAGTGGCCGCTGGGCGCCTCAGCTCGGCTCCTCCCACATCGAGGACCAGGTGGGCGTGGTCAAGAATCTCCAGGGCGACGGTCACCTGGTAACAGTCGTCAGGGCGACTACGAGCGGAGGGGAAGGAACCGAAAAGAACCGAAACGGCATCAACTATGAACGACAGCAGGCACAGGTATGGATGGATGGATGGATGGATGGATGGATGGATGGATGGATGGATGGATGGATGGATGGATGGATGGATGGATGGATGGATGGATGGATAGGTAAGTGGATGGGTGGATAGATAGATAGATAGATAGATAGATAGATAGATAGATAGATAGATAGATAGATAGATAGATAGATAGATAGATAGATAGATAGATAGAAACTGTCCTTTATGATATTAATTCATCTCTCTCTCTCCTCGTTAGAATCAGGCTCGATCGCTCTGCTCAGACGGCATCTTATCAGAGCCTGACCATGCAGGTCTGTAACAGAACAATCTCCTCACTTTATAACGATATACATACTAGTCTAAAGTTTAAAGCTGCTCCGAGGAACTCTCAGTGTGTGTTAATTCTAGCGCCCCCCTTTGGACAAAAGCGGTAGTGTTTTTACCACGCCAGCTGTTGTTCCTGGGTGACCGTATACCCATGACAAAGGCATTAAGAAAAACTATATAAAAATAGCATTCTTTGCACTGATGGTCTCGTTTGCTGTTACATGTAATTCATGATCATCAGAGGAAAAATGAGACTGTTTCAGAGATATTTTAAAGTTCCTTGTAGCACCTTTAAGTGTCCTCCCATTTAGATTTTGTACCAATCAAATTATATTCAGTAAACAATCAGCATAGCTAGATATCTATTGATAAGTAATAATCATTGTGAAATCATTTTGTGCTGTAACTCTCCCTCCTGGCCACTAGGTGTCACTGTCCGTCTGCAGCTGACAGAAGAAGACCTAGAGGCCACGAAACTCGACCCTAAAGAAGTCAGTGCTTTTTTTAAATCATAATCCCCGTGTTCCAAATCTCATACTTTTTCTTTTTTTTCTATTCTTCATACTACATTTGACCATAAAAATAATCTAGTTGAATGCAGCAGTAGGCATACAATTTGGACATACTTTTACTTATTTATTTCACCATAACATTGCGCCTTGATCTTGCCTCTTGCTTTTTTAAATGGGACATGAGAAAAAGACAAATTTCAATGTCCCTAGTGTAAATTGACTTAATTAATGACTTATCTAATACAACCACACTTCAAAAAATACTGGACAATCCCTTTAACAAACTGTATATGTGTATCTGTGTCTGTGCAGGTGGATAAGAACTTGAGGGAAAGTTCTGATGAGAACTTGATGGAACATTCACAGAAGCAGTTTGGTTCCACAGAGAGACAACATGCCAACCTGCTCTATCATCAGATAATACACAATGCAGAGGTAATAATACTGTTACACTATTATACACTATTTAGGCATTAGGCTGCTGCACTGTCAACATTAAAACGTTTGGAAAATTCAACTTTTTAACTCTCCGCACTAGGTGTATGTACTCAGAACACCAAGTTACTTCACATATGCGAGATAAGATATCTCAATGAAATATAATTAGATGGCTCAAATGTTTTCCTTGAAACCTTTATGCTTACTTACACACACGTAGTGCCGACAGTTGCCTTTCAAATACAAGTTGTTTTTAAACTTTGTCATTTTAACATTGTTCTAACTCAGAGATTCAGTTTGACTTGTACCTGACCTGATTGTAACTGTAGACCTGTTCCTGTGGTTCTTCTAACCAGCAGTTCTGTGCTAAGATCAGTTATCTTGACAATATATCATTGGTTGACTCGAACCTAGGCAGTCTTCCTTCAAACATTTTGGTTTACTTGTGATTTGGAGCGCAGAATGAGTCTGACCTGATCATAAGTGTAGATATGTGTAGACCGACAGGTAGCAGATCGTGAGGAGATATTCACAGATATTGACGAAAACTGATTTTGACGACAAGCGTTCTCCAGAATCAGTCAGTGCGTTTCCATGCAGACTCATAATCGGGTAACTAAAGGAATAAGACTTCAACAGGACTTTTAAACTGCATGTAAACACCTTTATCCGATCTACTTCGGACACAAATCGGCACATTAACGGACAAGAGAAGTCGGATAAGAACACCTAGATAACTCGTTCATTGACGGCTTTCTCTCTGCATGTATACAGGGATCGGATATCGCATATCGGACTTCTCGTTCTGTGCTTGTGTGCCTGCGCGTGATAGGCTAAACCATGGGTTATTGACGGAAGGGAACCGGACGTGGCTCTAAAACCACTTGTTGAATGCATGGTTGAAAGGGCTACAGCGCTACCTAGCATAGTGGAGACAGCCATGCATCGGACATTTATCCGATTTCTGAAAGGCCATGTATACTCAGACAAGTGACACGGTCCGTTCGAGTGTCTTGTTCGATATATGTGATAATCCAATCTAGTTGTGCCATGTAACCGCACTGACTGACTCCACCTTTAATACCCAACCTGATTGTAACTGGATATGTGTTCTGGTCCTTCTAGACAAGCAGTTCTGTACTGATGCCTCATAATGACCTTGGGGGAGCTGGTGGGGTAGATAGCCCCCCCTCATCCACCCACCCCCTCCCCAAGCAGCTTAACCTGCCCCAGAGACCCACCAGTCTGCACCTTCTCCACAAGACCAAGGACACGACACCCACTTCTACCAGACTCAAGCTGGGGAAGATCAAGCTAAACCACAGACAGGTACAGTAGGATCTATTATCTATCCAAAACTCTGTCTTTGATAATCAAACAGTCATTTTCTAAAGAAGTATTCAACATTGTGTTTGTGTTTGAAGAACTTTCTGAGTTTTCACTTATTAAAAGGTGTAGAATTATACTAATCTTTTTCAGAACAGACTTGGTAGAAGTATCTTCTAGTTAGTCTATAATCTCTTGGTTGTTTTATGAGGTAAAATAAGATAAGATAAGATAAGATAAGATAAGATAAGATAAGATAAGATAAGATAAGATAAGATAAGATAAGATAAGATAAGATAAGATAAGATAAGATAAGATAAGATAAGATAAGATAAGATAAGATAAGATAAGATAAGATAAGATAAGATAAAATAATACTTTATTGTCCGTTTTCACAGAAATTTTACTTGCAGTCCAAGCTCCAACAATTATACATGAAAACATGAAACAACGTTAAAAACATAAACAACAACAATGAATAATAAATATGATGGGGGGGTCCAGCCCTGCAAAAAGTGGTCATAAATAATAAGGGGTTAAAAGTCACTTCTTTGCCTTCCTGTGCTGATTCAGTAGGGAGATTGACAATCTGAGCCTTTCAATCTACATTAATCCATAACTTTCTGTATTTCAGGTGGAAACGGGTGTTGCTAAAATGAACACGGTAACAGTTGCAACAGCTGTTGAGCCCCACATGGTTACCACTGTGTCTAACAATAACACAAGCACTAGAGGCAGTGTGGTAACTATGAACAGACCAGTCCAACCGGTAACAGTGGTCACTCATGGTTACAGTTCGGGAGTTCCAACGTTAGTAACGAACAGTGTGATTGGTCGAATTAATCCGGCCGGGCCTCAACTGGAAGAGGAGGAAAAAATGGAAGGTTTGTATAGCTTTCTTAAAAGTGGACTGTGTAACTTTGGGTGTGTCAGAGAAGTTTTCTTTTAGATTTTTTGGCATTTTCAAGCTTCATTAGATAGTACAGAGTTGAAATGGGGAGACAGAGAGAGAGAGGGGGGGGGATGACCTGCAGTATAGGTCCACGGGTCAGATTTGAACCCGTGACCACTGCAATGAAGGCCAGAGCCAATATGGCACACGCTCTATCCACTACACCACCGCAGCGCCCCACAAAAAATCCAGCATTTTCTTCTGATGTTGTTCAGATTTCAAGCACATTTCAAACCTTGAAAACACAATATTTTAAATCAAGGTTTTTCCTAACTTTTCCAGCACCTTTACCAACCCTGAGGATCGGAGGACCAGAAGAGATTCGTATAAACCTGCTCAACCCGAGTCCTGATGAGAATGCTCCTCTGTTGATGAGAGAACAGCCTCCCGATGAGAGCGTACCAAACATGCTCTCCGCAAGAGGCTCTAACTCCAATAACAACAACAATAGGACCGCTTTGGGACCACACATCAAGATACAGGGTCTAGAAAATGAACCGCGATCAAATATTGGTCTAGATCTTAGTCAGAATCGGGGTGTCAACAGTGCAAAACCTGAGTCACACCAAGCAAGTCAGATGAGCGAAAATCAAGAAAGAATCAAGAAAGGAAAGAGTGAAAGTCCTGCTAATGATACAGATACAAATCCAGGGAATTCAGTTATTGGTTCAGAAGTAGGTAGAGTTAAAATCAATTATTCACCAGCAGCCCTGACCAATTCCCTAAACCAGGGTTCAAATGCAGGCCCCCAAAATGTCCTTTATGCAAAACCTGAATTGACGTCTCAATGTACAATAAGTCCAGAGAGTCATCAGGTCCAGAATACCATCAACACAACGGTCCCAAGCCGAAGAGAACGAGATTCCACCTCAACTTCAGAAGAGCAAGTTTTAGAAAGCTTAAAACTAGCTCAAGAAGTTCAAACCCTAAATTCGGCAACTTCAGATCGAGAAACTCAAGTTGTGATTCCAACTACAAAGCCTTTAGAAATTGAAGTTTTGGATTCTCACGATCAAGAAATTCAAGCCCAAGAAATTGCAAGTTTCCTGCGACCGAAGATGGGACCGACTAAAGCCAAAAGGCCGGATCGCCCCTGTTCATTGGACCTTTCCTCACCCTGCATCTCCCCAGGTGAGTGAGTGAGTGAGTGAGAGAGTGAGTGAGTGAGTGAACAGCTGGCATGGTAAAATCACTACCGCTTTTGTCAACAAACTGAAAGTTCCTCGGAGCACCTTTAAAAGCAATATGGTTATGACACCAATCATACATACTCGTACCTATGATTTTATTTCTCAAAGGGCCCGTTTCACAGACATGGATTAAGCTTAGTCTTGGACCAGCCCTTAGTGTATGAATATAACCCAACTTTTTTCTAATATTTTCTTTCCATCTTTTTTCTAAAAAAGGTAGAAATATTCCCAAGTGTTTTAGAGAGAGAGTGAGTGAGTGAGTGAGTGAGTGAGTGAGTGAGTGAGTGAGTGAGTGAGTGAGTGGTTGGTTGGTGAACTGAAAGATGTTGACATGCTACTGCCCATTTCTTCAAAATAAGTTCCCCTTTAGTGGCATATCATTCTTAAAAGCAATATGTCACCAATCATATGTACTTGTCCATATCATTTTAATTATCTAAAAAGATATTTAGAGAGGTATTTAGCCCAACAGTTTTCTAATATGTCCTTCCATCTCCTGTCCTATAGACGGAGTTTCTCTGCCAGACACCGACCCTCAGAGTGTTTCAGGAGAGAAGATAAAACGCCGTGTGAAGACTCCGTACACCGTCAAGAAATGGCGTCCTGCTTCGCTGGTGGTTACTACGGATACGGCCCTCGACCCAGACTTTGCTTTTACCACCACCAGTAGCAGCAGTAACCCTGTCTACTTCTCCTCTGGTCTTCAGAGAGCAGCAGGAGGCTTCGGCATTCCCAAAATCAACCAATCAAAATCCAGTATGGCTGTGTTCTTGGTCGGTGGTGGAGGCACGGCAACCACTACGTCCGAGCCTGATGGAATGACCAGCTTTTAAAGTTGCCGTCTGAAAGTTAAAGCTATAGTGCGTAACTTTTACTTATAAATTAATGACAAGCCATCGCCAAAATGAGTTGACAAAGTTGATTAAGCCTACATCAGCTCCACAAAACTCTCAGTATTTCTCAGTATGGCAGCGTTTACAAACTGGTGCCCCCCCCTGACACTGGCGCAGGAGCTCAGAAAAATCCCAAGAAATGTTTCAGTTTTTGGTTCTACTGCTAAGAAAAAAACCTGGACGTACAGCAGAAAGTATAAAATCCATGTGCCATCACTGAAGGCTTTACCTCATGTAGATGCACCGACAGTTGTTGTACTCAAAATTCCTCATTGGGGGCGACAGAAGTTACGCACTATAGCTTTGAAATTGAGAAAGTTCCTAAAGGAGATTGGATTATTTTCTTTTTTTCCACCTACTTTTGTCTTCCTTCTCTTCTGTTGTTGGAAATGGAGATTTGAACCTGAAGTTAAATCAAAGGCAAACAAAATGGCCCAGATAAAAAGCTCCCTTTCTCCCAAGCCTTTTGTTGACAGAAGTCCCGGAACCAGAAATCAAACACAAGACTACAGCAAACTGTTTTGGGAAAACTGGTTCCATCTACATTTCTTTATACAACTGGACACTTTATTTTTAGTTTTATTTTTTATTAGGGTCAAAAAGAACCATATGCGACACTTTTTGAAGCATTATTGCCGGTTGACTCCATCTTGACTTTTCAACCCAAACCCTGCCCGAGTAGCAAAAAAAATGCCCATGATGATCAAAATATATTTGAGTTGCTAGAAGTTATTGGATTCCCTAACATCTAAATGATTAGCTGTTGTTCTGACAGCTTCGTCCCAATCCTTGCATGGCCCTAGAAGATCATCTCCTAAGTAACACCACTGAACTGTAGATCAAAAACTTCTGTTGGAAGGAAGTTAACTAAACTAGACATTGGGTAAACTTTTGAGGTCCCAGGGGTTCAAACTCTGGTTAATAGATACAGTCAATGATTAGTGGTAGGGCGTCTTCTTGAGTGATGGTGGAAGATGCTCAGTAGAGAGAAAAATAACAAAATGAGAACACATTGAGGTCATGAACCCATTTGTGGTTGATCCTAATTGGGATCCTATTACTTCTAGAAGGCTTCTGTTGTGGCTAGTCTTGAGGCTACTGGATGTGGCCAGTTGCTTTGGACTATAGGTCTTAAAAAGGGAAATCGAACTAAGCGCTAGGGCCGGGCTTTGATCTAACCCAAGGACTGAAATCGCACAAGACTTTAAAAATCTTGTTGAGTTGATAGATATTTATATTTGGGCTCCTGCAACAACGACTTTAAGACTTCAGTGGCTAGTTAAAGACCTACTTCAGCGGTGGGAATATGAAGGTGTATTGATCCTATGTAGTATAAATCTGCCATAAAAAAATAAATCGTTTCATCCTAGCCTGAGAAAAGTCTGTCTAACTCTACATTTTACTAGTGTGACATTACTAGTAAAATGTAGGGTTAGGATTTACAGGACAGCTGGGCCAAGGGAAGGCTGAGGAAAGTGATCAGAAAGGATGGATCAATTCAGAAGTCATATCTTTTAAAAGCACTTTAAGCAAAGCTAGTGTTATTTAGGGAACTAATTAACCATATAAAAGGACACCTTGTGCAATTATAATAGTAACAGTGACGTTTATCTAGAATATTTCTTCGCGTTTTTTGTGTTTTTGTATAGCGTTTTTTTTAACTGATTTGAAGGTGATTTTTGCTTTATACCTTTACTCTAGCTATGCATTCAGCTCATGATGTCTCCTACTGTTGTCAGTAGGGACTTAAAGAAGCAATGGAAGAGTGAACAGCTACGGTGGCCACAAACAACTTTTGGCATTTGTGAATTTACGTCAACACTTGCTGTTGTCATTGTCCGGGAATTCATATTTTCTCTACGCAAGAGGCAAATCTAAATACTTGGATGTCTTCAGTTCGTACAGTAATTCAAATTCCTCATTTGACAATAACTAGTCTTCTAAAGAAAATGTCTTAAGCTCTCGGGCCATTTTAAGAGAAATTGTAGCCAAAATGTTTGTTGGGAAGTAAAATTTTATTTCACAACTACGGCAACCCGTTTTGAGTATTTCCCGGACGCCATAGCCTTCCCTCTAACGTTGCTGCTTAAAAAGGTGCTCCAAGGAACTTTCAGCTTGTGTTATTTCTTGCCATCTCTTTGGACAAATGCTGTAGAAAAACTTTATAAAAATAGCATTATTTGCACTGAAGGTCTTATTTGCTGTTACATGTAATTTATGATCATCAGAGTAAAAATTAGACTGAAATATATTCAGAAATATTTCAAAGTTCCTCATAGCATCTTCAAAGTCCCCCGAGTATTTTAGCTCAGATTTAGCAACAGATTGACAACATTACTGTCTGTCGGAGGATCTTAATCTTAATTCTTCTAATTTTGCACTTTCTTTTATGAAGCAGTCTCAACTGCCTTGTGAGGTCTGCTGAGACCATTGAGGCCATTTGAAAACTGAAAGCACAGAGAAAGTCGAAAAGGAAAAACGTTTGGAGATATAATGAAGAAATGAAAGCAGAAATAATCCACAAATTATGCTGGGTTTACACTGCACGACTTTTCACACGAGTTGACAGTCGCAGACAATTTCCGTACCGGGACTACTGTACGTGATAAGGGCATACGGTTGGACTACTGTACGTGATAAGGGCATACGGTTGTTAAGATCTCCTTAACACCCAGTCCGTTTTACCTGCTAAAAAAAATTACTTTTTATTTGACTGAAATCACTTTTAATCCCCAGTAGAAAGGAAATAATATGTATCTCAAAAAGAAATCTAGTTGTGGTCTTTGAATATGAGACCCCCTGTCTTTTCAAAATCTCACTCTGTGACTGAGAACTCAGAGAACTAATGACTATTTGTCTTCAGGTGTGAGTTGATTGTCTTTAGATGTGAGAGGCACTGTGTTCCAAATCACATACTCTTTCTTTTTACTACACTGCATACTAAAGTACAGAAGAGTATTAGTCTTTTTACTACACTACATACTAAAGTACAGAAGAGTATTAGTCTTTTTACTACACTACATACTAAAGTACAGAAGAGTTTTAGGGCCACAGACAGGAGAGGGAAAAAAATCAGAAAAGGGAGATTTTATTTTTCATTATGTTGAGGAATGTCAAGAATAAAGACAAATACTCCAAAATGCTATTGGAGTTAGTGGGGCATTTATGTATTTTCAGCATACTACAATTGACGTGCATGTATTGGGACATCCTAAATCTTTTTCTGGTGTACTTAAATAGTAGGGAAGTATGGGGATTGGAACGCAGGGAGGGTGTCAGTCTTCAGCCCTTTTCAAAGTCTTTTTAAAGTCCTCTAGTGTAAGCCCAGCATGAATCTACCTGGGAAACCTAGGCCACGGACAATCTCCCTCAGGTAACTTAACAACACTAACGCAGGCTGGAAAAGCTCTCTTGTGTTTTTAAGGATATGCAGAAAACAGACGAATTTGAACCAATGGACGAAAATAGGCCTTTTGAACAACTCCAAAGCTGTCTTATTTTACATGTTGTGTTGTGTTAATCACCAATCCATGCACAGTCAGTGGGGTTTCAATGCCAAGATTTGTCATTTTCTTATATATTTGCGTTCATAAAAAAAAAAATAATAATATCATTCCCCAACATTCAAAAAGTCACAACAATCAAATTGCGTACATAAAAAAAATATATATATATCGTTGGCCTACAGCCCGTAGCTTGACCACAGAAGAAGATAATCAAGAATAGGCTAAAATGATAATAATAAAAACAGAAGTCCTACAAATATAAAACATATCATTAAAATGGCAGCCCAAACACAGATTGTGTAGGCTCTATTAAAGGAATAAGTCAACATTTAAAATTGTTGGCGCATTGCTTCACTCTCCGGATCAATATAAGCCGATAGAAACCTTCCCTGTAACTGTGCGTGCATTTTTTTTATGAAGTTAGAGGCATTGGTTGCTCATCCGGGTTAGCTTAGCTCAAACACTGGTAGCTAATGGAGCAAGTAGCCTGTGCTAAAAATATTGAGAACCATGTGATGTATTAACAAATCCCATTGACAACCAGTATTTGAATTAATAGCGTATGAATAATCCACAGCACTTTATTTAACATATGTATCCATATATAATCTGGCCCAACCTGCATCCATCAGGTGTTGTAGAGGCCGAAAGAATATTATTTTATATTTGAATTAAAAAGGTGCTACTAGCAACTTTCAAAGTTTTTGTTAATTCTAGCGCCACCTTTGGACAAAAGCGGTAGTGTTTTTTTACCACGCCAGCTGTTGTCCCTGGGTGAGCGTATACCCATGACAAAGACTTTAAGAAAAACTATATGAAAATAGCATTCTTTGCACTGATGGTCTTGTTTGCTGTTACATATAATTTATGATCATCAGAGGAAAAATTAGACTGTTTCAGAAATATTAAAAAGTTCCTAGTAGCACCTTTAAATCTAAACAAGTTATGCTGCTTAATCTATGAGACATTTATATACTTTTTCCATTATTATTTAAAAAGGTAAATGCATAGCCTATAGTATAAGTAGTTGTAGTATTACATTTACAAAAAGTCAGATATTTTGAATGGAGTTTGGTGTGAAAGTGTAAAGAGATAACGAAAAAAATATATCGTCGCTATTCAACAAAGAAGGGACTGTCAATTGAATTATATTTCTCTCGATATTTGGCTGTGTTCTTTTTCATAAATGCTAAAAGTTAAAAAGTTGAAATCTGGATTTTATTTTTTATTTTTTTCATTGTCCTAAATTTTTAAAATGTCCGAAATGAGTTCTTCATTCCTATATAGTCTTCGTTCACCAACGTAAACATGATCAAACCATCAGTACCGTTTTATCGTATTTTAAAAATGCCTTCTACGACGTACTCCTCTTTTGTTATTTTTGTATTTTCTACCGTTTGTACTGTTTTTAGATTTGCTAATGTGTATATACGGATGTGCCCTGACAATTATTTGTTTTAACATGTCATTTTTGAAAGCATGTGTGTGTGTTTGTGTGTGAACTAGCTAAAATCTAACTGAGCTAACCAGGGCTAAGTATAGATATTACTTAGACAGTTAAAATGGTTTAGTAAGCTCACAAGTGCTACAACCAGAAGGCTATAACTGCATGCTAGTTCCATAATGCTAACTTTTCGTTTTTTTTAAACAGAAAACATTTGGTTTTCAAAGTATCTGTGTTTTATTGGGGAGTGTATCAATGTTCCCAGGCTCAATCTGATGATATATTGAGGACAAAAACTAGTCTTACCTTTGAGAAATTCCACCACAGGTCGGCAGTGAAATGTTTGTTGCTAGCTACGTTTCCTAGTAGCAGCAGGTTGACTGGAAAGATAAAATATTTAAAGACACAGTGACATACATTTTTTTTCATCAGGTAAAGTTAACAAATGTATCATGATTATCAAGTCCGTGTTGTTGACTTTACAACTGTGTTTTAGCAACTAAAACAAATATGACATTAATAAAAACGTCCCATTTGGTGATGACAGAACTCTTTGGACATTAAGCCCTGTGAACATTGGTATGACCCTTTTTAGCTCAATTCTTTAAATAAAAAACAACATTGGTTAGAAGCTATTACCGCAGTGAAAACAACTTAAGAACTGTGTGTTAACCTTCGATGCTTCACACAAAGTCACCTGTCCAGAGGTACATTTATATACAGTAAATAGTCTTTGGCATAAATTGCATTTCGAACTCAAGCAGAAACATTCTCAACTTATCCCGATTAGTTTTCGGCTCCGAATAAATTTACTTTAACATAATAAACAATCAAACCTGCTCTAAAACCATGTTCGTCTGGAATCTGGACGTAATTTAGCCTCTCAGACGAAAAGTATGTGTGAGGAAGCTAACAATGAACTGAAAATGCTAACCTGAAAATGCTATCCCTTTAAACGTAATTTAGCCTATTGTACTTTATGCATTATCATATAGTTTAATACACAGGATCTACTATATGTCATCTACATGTCATCTGTATTAAAACATTTAGGATTAAAAACAGATTTAACCTCGTTTAGCCTTTTGGATAAACGTTGTATATTGTAGATAAAAAAAAGTAAATATTCAAAATCCCCCCTCCCCCCCACCTCCCCCCGCTGTTTGTCGTCCGGTTCCTGAATATTCTTGGACCTAACATGTTGTTGAATGTGTGTGCGTGTGTGTGTGTGTGTGTGTTTGTGTGTGTGTGTGTTTATCTCTGTGTATTTCTGTGTGACAGTTTTGCAGCAGTGTAAATACATTACTACTCATTGTATAAACTACTGTATAAACTACTGATAGTGTGTGTGTGTGTGTGTGTGTGTGTGTGTGTGTGTGTGCGTGCGTGCGTGCGTGCGTGTGTGTGTGTGTGTTTATCTCTGTGTATTTCTGTGTGACAGTTTTGCAGCAGTGTAAATACATTACTACTCATTGTATAAACTACTGTATAAACTACTGATAGTGTGTGTGTGTGTGTGTGTGTGTGTGTGTGTGTGTGTGTGTGTGTGTGTGTGTGTGTGCGTGTGTGTGTGCGTGTGTGTGTGTGTGTGTGTGTGTGTGTGCGTGTTTATCTCTGTGTATTTCTGTGTGACAGTTTTGCAGCAGTGTAAATACATTACTACTCATTGTATACTTTCATATCGGACCAATTACCAAAACTGTTTGTGTTGTATTCAGAAAACCCTCTTAAGATCACAACCCTTTTTAGTCTGGGAGCTGGCTTTAATATCCATAGTATGCACTTAATTTGGTCTATTTAGGGTTTTAAAAATTAAAATTTTATATTTTAGAAGAAAAATGGCAAGAAATAGACCAACTTAATAGTCCAAAAAAAAAAGTATAATACAAAAAATTCGTGGCAGTGGTCGCGGGTTCAAATCCGATCCGTGGACCTTTACTGCAGGTCATCCCCCCCCCTCTCTCTCTCTCTCTCTCTCTGTCTCCCCATTTCAACTCTGTACTGTCTAATAAAGCTTGAAAAATGCCAAAAAAAAACCATGGTGATATTTTTAAAGCGAAAGAAAATGATTTACCAATTTATCCATCATAATTTATTTGGTCATTTCTGGGCTTCTTGACAGAGATTTTTGGCACACATCCCCATCCCATACTGTTCGTCGAGGTCATAATATACAAGCCTAGTATAGTTGAGATATTCTCTACTGAATATAAGCGCATGTACAGCTCTGGAAAAAATGAAGAGACCCCTCCAAATGTTCAGTGTCTCTCGTTTGACTCTTTATAGGCATATGTTTGAGTAGAATGAACATTTTGGTTTTATTCTACAAACTACTGACAACATTTCTACCAAATTCCAATGCATTTTTGGTCATTAAGAGCATTTGTAAGTAATGTAGAGATGAAGATTTGAGGAAAAATCCAGACTGGTCTCTTCATTTTTATCTGGAGCTGTATCTAAGCCAGCTCCTAGACTATTCACACAAAGCATGTTGTACAATCCTACAGATTATATACAATAAATAACTTGGTGAAGTTCCATACCAACATGTTGTGAATCCATGTAGCAGGAAAAAATATAAAAAAATCACAAACTCGAGTTCATATTTGAATAAAGTGTCAAATGCTCCAGTGTGTCTGTTTTTATTCAGTCGTCTTATAATAAATGACCAAATGTTTCCTGCTCTATTATCTGCATTAAAGGTGCAGTGTGTAGAATTTTAATGGAATTCTTCAGTACAGACTTTTTAGAATTTGAATAAAATACTGATAAGTTTCTTTTAATTAGTGTATAATTGATTGAAAATAAAACTATATATATCTATATAGGAGCGGGGCGCTGAGGCCGCCATGTTGCACCGCCATGTTTCTACAGTAGCCCAGAACAGACAAACTTAACGGCCTTACACGTTTTTATATATAGTGGGCGTCCTGGGGAAATGCACCTGTTGGAAGACCAAGAAGAAGAAGAAGTACTATAGAATAAATAACTAAATACATCTTCACCTCATCACTTGATATTGTGGAAAGACTTGAGGCAGTGGTGGATGATGTCATCAATAGTAACTATAGCTTCTTGTAAAATGTCAAATGAAAGCTACTTGAACTGCTCAATCGGATATAAGCTGATACAACAAAAGCATGTCACCCTGGAAATGAAGTTTACCATGAACAAAAGCTAAATGTATATCACGTTCAACTAATTTCCCTTTAGAAACAGAAGCACACAGAAGAAAAGGACACAAATAACCACATCAGAGACGTCTTGTAGTGCTGATAATCATGCTTTATTGAAATCAATAATTGGAGAAAAACTCGAGGAGGCTGCAAAAATAGTCAATGCTACAACTCTAACTTCAATCAAACCAAATCGCTGGGGCTTCACGTTTTTTTTTTTCGTCGCCATCTCTGAAAGCAGCGGTGGATGGATTTCGGCTGCGATTTTTTTGCACAGTTGGCGGCGCCCAGCTTGACTGACATTTTCCTAAAAACTAAACACACAAGCACACAGCAGACCTCCAAGAGACAGCCCTGCCTCTGCAAAAACAAGCACAGCACGGACTCAATCAGTTTTTTTTTTTCATAATATCGTGATTTGCCAGTTTTGATGTTACGACTGAAGAGCCAGTGAGAGTGGTCGTTTGCCAGAAGCAGGGCACAAAAGAATAAAACAAAAATAAAAACATTTTTGCTCAGGAAGTGCAGGCCGTCGCACTATGAAGCGTTGTCATTTAAAATGGCGGTATGACATCTTCCGTCAAGAGCGCGAGGTCCAGTCGTCCTGCTTACATGAGGGTATTATGCAAACAGCACTCAGGATCTCACGCTCTAGTACTTGTTACTTAGCAAACACAAAGCTATCTCTCTCTCTCCTATAGCAATGCTTTAAATACTTTGTCTTGGATTGAGTAAACGTCAACAGGGAGCCTCTCTACCTGTTGAGGCAATCTTAAGACTTCAACATTTCGTTGAGGCACATTGATTTAGTTTCTTAGTCTGGCAGGGTATTCGCTCCCGTGTGGAAAACTTTCTCCTGCTTAACTACATTAGTTTCATTTAGTTTCAGTTTCAATATTATTGTCATAAATAACAATTGCATACATTTCCCATAACCGTTCATTTCGGCTATATACATTATGTACATGTCACAGAAAAATGGATTTAAAAAATCCTAAGTCATAGTTATCCAATATGGCACATTTTATAACAACTTCAGACCTTTTTAGTAGTCTAGTAGTTTGGCATAAATTAATGTCAAGATTGGTACAAAAATAGTTCATATTTACAAGAACAGAAATCCGGGTCTTTATCAAGTATCAAGTAGATTATTTCGCTTTTAAATTAATAAATAAAAAGGCATGGAAGTAAAGGGAATCGGGGGGAAGAATGAGGAGATATGTTTAGTCGGTTTTTTTTTTCTTCATTTTTTGTCTTTAGGTTTTTTCTTTGTTTACGCTGATCGAATGCTAATGTGAACAGTCGCGGTGTCCGATCCGAGTTCGTTGGACAGTTTGAGGGTGTATGTTCCAGCGTCTTCCTCCTTCACTCCGGTGATGATGAGGGTGGTCAGGTCTTCGTGGTTTTCGATGTGGAAGCGTCCGCCGGCGGTGGTCTGAATGGTGCGACCGCTGCGGGTCCACTCGATGTGCTTGGCCTCTCCGGAGAAGGCGCACGTCACCGTCAGGATTTTGCCCGGCTCGATGCTGATGTCTTCGGGGAGAGCCTCGATCTTGGGAGCACATCCTGGAAGAAATGACAAGTAACAAGGTGGTCAGAAGGGCTGTGCTACAAAACATAGATATACTGTGATATTTATTTTTGTGATGTGATGTCTGTCAATTAGTTTTAATTGGGCTATGGCCAAGTCAGTCTTGGAAAATAGATTTTTATCTCAATGAGTTTATACATGGTTAAATAATGGATATTGATTGCACAGGTAGGTCAGTGCACCGAAAGTCATTCTTTCTTTGGGTTTGAAATAACTTTTTTAAATGCATTAACAAAAAAGTGGATTTGACAACAAGCATCCTCCAGGATCACTGACTTCACCTTTAAAAATACACAAACTCTAACATTTACCTGAAGTTATGTTAAGTTAAGTTACCTTAAACAAGGTCTTTAGAAACCTTGACACACACACACACACACACACACACACACACACACACTCTCTCTTTTTCTCACCGATAGATCTGAATGTGGAGCCCTCGAGCTGTGAGGACATCCCGTGGGTCAGAGCGCTGGAGCTCATAGAGGAGAACGCCTCAGACGTGACCGAAGACATACTGGACATGGACATGGTCTCAAACTTCATCTCAGCCGCCATGCTGCTCATGGAGCTCGACTCCATCATGGATGACATCATAGCCTGTTGAACCAATCAGGAAAGAGGATGAGATTCAAAATTCAAGATATTCATATTTTTATTAGTTCTGCTTCAAAATAAAAGTAAAAATTAACTTGATGTTTAGCCTTTTTTGCCAGTTAAATGATTTTAATGTGAAGTTACACTGTAGGAAATGTTCGGTTTGAATTAACAGTAACTTAACTGCGTGCTACATATAGTTTGTGGTGTTGTAGTGTTTCTAACATTACTTGTTGTTGCAACAGCATGTGAAAAAACTACAACGTTAGCTAGGCCAAAAAGAGTGTTAATCGTGCAATAAAAACATTAAAGGTGCAGTGTGTAATATGACATCATCAAGTAAGTTCTACAAAGTTCTAGAATGCAACACTCCCTGGGTAACCCCAACCCTTTTGAATAATAACAGAAGCTACAGTGGCCTTCAAGGACAAGAACAATCATACATTTTAAACAATGCACCTGATGACATTCCAACTATGACACTTTCAAGATGGCGGCACTAGGCCTTGGTCCAAAATATGCAGAAATATGGACATATATGAGACCCTTTCTAAGGGAAAAATAATAATTAAAAATAATCGTGCAATAAAAACATTAATTCTACCCTGCAGTTTAAAGCCGTTAATAACACGTTTAACTGACAGCACTAATAATAATAATAATAATGGATTGGATTTATATAGCGCTTTTCAAGGCACTCAAAGATGCTTTACATGGTTCCAGGTTCCACTCATTCACACACAGTCATACCGGTGGTCATACGATAGTAGCCACAGCTGCCCTGGGGCAGACTGACGGAAGCGTGGCTGCCATTCAGCGCCTACGGCCCCTCCGACCACCACCTCAAACATACAGCAACCATAAACATTGACATGAGGCAAGGTGGGTGAAGTGTCTTGCCCAAGGACACAACAACCATGACACAGGTGGCCGGGCGGGGATCGAACCGCCAACCTGAGCCACAGTTGCCCCTATATATATATATAACAGTGTCTTGTTAGTGTGAACTCGCCTGCTGAGCTGAGGAAGATGACATCATCGCCTGCTGAGCGAGGGAAGAGGAGGAAGAGGAGGAGAAGGAGGAAGAGGAAGACTCTTTCTTCATCATCATGGACGAGGCCATCGACGAAGCAGATTCTTTGTGTGCCATAGTCATTGATCCTGGATAGTGGGGAGATGGAAGTGGTTAACACACAGTATACAGTATGTCATTACAATTACTTCAAAGTGAATGCTTATGATGACACAAATTATTTTAAGTGACTAGAAGGAACTTTGAGTTTTCGTTGATTCTAGTGCCACGCTTTTTGTTTTGTTTTTAAGATAATTTTTCATCAAAATGTATTTATTTTTTTTAGATTAGGATTTTTATTTTTTTATTTTTTATATGTGCTTTATATGCTTCACAAACATTTAAAAAAAGTTCCTTGCAGTCTACCTTAACCTTAATATACTTAAAGCTGGACTAAATCCACTTGGATACTTGAGGGCCGGTGGGTGCTCACCTTTAAGTGCGACTTGCTGCTCACAGTAGGCCTTAACCTTCATGCGAATAGACTGGAACGCCTGTCCCGTGAAGGAGAAGGTGGATTTGGACACTCCCCCCTCTGAAGTCATCTCACACATGTATTCTCCCTGATCGCTGTCCGACAGTTCGCTGATCTGAAGGCTGCAGGAGCCCTCGGAGTAGTGCATCTCGAAGCGGCTGCTCTGAGAAAGCCTCCTGCCGTTGACGTACCACACCACTTGGGTCACGCTGCTCTCGCACACACAGGACATCCTAACGGAGCCCTCGAAGGCCTCGGCCGTGACTTGGCTGATGACCTTAGGAGGTTTGGGAACTGGCGATTTGACGGTGGGTGGAGATACGACCCTCTTTGGGGACATGATCGGAGGAGGTGACTTCATCCTTGGAGGCGACTTGATCCCGGCCGGTTCAGGCGATTTCAAGCCTCTGAAAGGTGATTTGATGCCGCTGGGGGTTTTGATTCCAGTTGGTTCCGGGGATTTGACACCGAATGGCGATTTGATTCCTGCCGGTTCGGGAGATTTGACAGATGTGCGGCGAGATGTGGATTTCAGTTCCACGACTTCCGGGGACTTCACTCTTTCTGGAGACCTGAACGGTGACTTGATTCTGGGTTCGGGGGATTTTACACCCGGGGCTGGTGATTTGACCCCTGGAGTTGGTGATTTGACCCCTGGAGTTGGTGACTTAATGCCCCTTGGTTCGGGTGACTTTACGCTGGGCTCCGGAGACTTGACACCTGTGGGAGATTTGATTCCCGTCGGTTCAGGCGACTTAACACTTGGTGTCGGCGATTTTACACTCGGAGTTGGAGTCGGTGATTTCAGACTGGGCGTCGGGGTTGGCGATTTAACTGAAGGCACAGGCGACTTGAATCCTGGTTCAGGAGACTTCACACTCGGAGTCGGTGACTTTACACTTGGTGTTGGTGACGTGATTCTTGGTTCTGGTGATTTTACACTCGGAGTTGGAGTCGGAGATTTCAGACTGGGCGTCGGGGTTGGCGATTTAACTGAAGGCACAGGCGACTTGAATCCTGGTTCTGGTGATTTCACACTGGGTGTTGGTGATGTTACGATTGGTTCAGGGGACTTCACACTTGGGACAGGGGAAGTTACGGAGGGCACAGGCGATGTGACTGTAGGCTCCGGTGACTTCATAGGTGGCTCAGGGGATTTGACCACTGCCTTGACCTCCTCTTTGGGTGCCGGTCTACGGATGGTGAGAGTGAAGTGAGCCTCCTGTCTGCCGGCCGAGTTTTCGATCACCACGGTGTAGCTGCCCTCTTCTGAGAACGTCACGGAGCTGATCTCCATGCTGGACTTGTACTGCGACGTGGTGATGTGGAGGCGGTGAGTCGAGGTGATGCTTCTGCTCTCGTGCATCCATGTCACAGAAGGCGCAGGCTCTCCGTCGATATCACAGGAGAATCTCGCGGTCTCTCCCTCTTCAACTGTCACAGATTGGGGCTTGGTGAGGAATTTGGCTGCAAGAGATGCCTTCTCCTTGTGGACAGAAACCTCCTCGGCAACAACAGCAGAAGTTGCCTTCAGCTTAGCTTCAGATGAGGTGCGTTTTCCGGTCAGAGAAAACTTGTCGGATGAGAAGGAGGAACCACTTGACAGGTATTCAGCAGAGGCAAACTTGATAGAGGCATCATACCTCTCTGCAGAAGAGTACCTCTCGGCGGAAGAATATCTCTCCGCGGAAGAGTACCTTTCTGCGGAAGTACCGAATCTTTCACGTGTGACAACCTCGTGTGTCTCGGTTAGTTTTGACTTGCTCTCTTCCACCTTCATGTGGGTCTCGGAAGAATAGCCAGCCTTGAAGTGGGAGTGGTGATAATGGTCAATTCTAGACATTTCAGGAACACGTCCTTTGGGAGCGTCTTCATCTCTGCGGCGAGAAGAGAAGGTGGTGTAGCCACCGCCTGCAACGTCAAGGGTGGCATAGTCTGATGCCTCTCCCTTGGAGTTGGATAACACACAGCGGTACGTGCCACTGTCCTCTTCCTGGCAGTCCAGAATAGTGATGGACAGAACACCACCCATGTCGACGAAGGTGTATTTCTCGCTGTGTTCAGAGATTTCATTTCCGTTGTGGAGCCATTTGACCTCGGCATCCGGCTTGGATTGGATGTTGAGGGTGAATTTGGTGTCTTGGCCGATTGGTATGCGATGAGAGCGCATCCTGACGGTCACACGGGGAGCGTGGTCCAGGCTGAATGGTGTCTGGCTAACTGTGGTGTATTTCCTCTCAGACTTCAACGCGGCCTTTCTGGCCTCGTAGCGAGACATGATGTCGAATCGGGCAGAGCGCTCGAACCTGGAGGCAGAGCGGGATGACCTCTCCGCAGACCTGATGGGGCTGGGAGAGCGAGGGCGGGTCCTCTCGGGTGTGGGGGACCTTCTCACAACCTCTCCTTCTACTTCTACAGTCGTCCTGACACGTGCCGGTCTGATCAGCTCTGACACTGGACGCATCAGCTCGATGTATGTGGGAGACAGGGATCTTCTCCTCCTCATGAATTGCTCAACAGTGGTGCGTTTCTTCTTTGTTTCGCTGACTTCGACGGCCTCGTGTCTGACCTCCTGCCTTCTCTCTATGCGCGCCGCGGCATGGCGTTCCACACGGACTGGGCTGCCAGTAGGAGAGGCCGAAAAGCCAAGCTCCAGTTCATCCTCCATCATCATCTCCTCGTCCTCTGTTCTCCTCACTGAACGGTAATCGTCAGCTATCATCAGCTCCTCATCGCTAAGGTCTCCCAAAGATCTCCTTCTGCATATGGAGCAAACCTCAGATTCGGGAGAGGGTGAACGGCGGGCGGGCCTGACAGTCTCCAGATCATCTAGAGAAAGCTTTGGAATACGCCACCTTGGCCTGTACTGGTCGGTCATTCTGGGCAGGGGCATGACATAGAACTGCTCCCATCTGGACAGGCGAATACGTCTCTGCCTCTTCTGCACAATCCTGTCCATCTTCGCTGGAACCTCATATGAGTCTCTTATCTTTTTGTACCATTTCATGTCAGAAAGGGGCTGGAACTGTTTGATAGTTTTGTCCTCATCCAGAGCTCTGGGATCGTGAACAACAGCCTCTGGGATCTCATATGGCATGAAGATCCTCCTCTCCTCTTCAAGCTTTTTGGTCGTAGTCTTCTCCACTGTGATGTCGAACTCACCCTCGACGTTCTTGGTGCTCACTGCGGGCTTGTACATCTCTGCAGCAAACTTCAGAGCATCCTGGGCTATGGGGTTGAGAGGTACACTCTCCTCTGTGGCAGCAATCTTCATAGCCATCTTGTTTGTCTTCTCAATTTGTTTCTGTACGTGTCTGTATTTCTCCTCTTCACTCTTGTACTCTCTCCTGGTGTAGGTAAGGCGGCCCACAGTCATTGTGGCCTGGCAGCTTACGGAGCCGGAGGAGTTGATTGCAGTCACCTTGTAGACACCGGAGTCCTCGAGCAGAGTGTCTCTGATGTGCAGTACATAGTAGTCAACGTCCTCCTGGATGACAACCACCTTATGACCGAACTGTAGCAGATGACCGTCCTTCTCCCATTTCAGATTGGGAGTTGGGATTCCTGAGACTCTGAGATCGAACCGGACGCTTTGTCCTTCAACGCAGTCAACGTTAGCCAACAGACGTTTGAACATGGGCCTCATGGTGTCCTCAGTCACTGGGTGATCTGTCACAGTAAGACGGGCCTTGCAGCTATCTTCTCCAAACTTGTTGTGGGCCATGACGGTGTATTCAGCATCGTCAGTCAGGTCCACATTGTGAATCATCAGCTGGTACAGACCCTTATCAGTGGTGAAGGTGTACTTTCTGTCATCGTCTCCTGGCTTGATTCTCTCTCCGTTCTTCAGCCACGCGACTTGAGGTTCTGGGTGCACGGTGATGGTGACACCGAAGCGCACATCTTCCCCAATGTAGGAAGAGCGATTGTAGAGCGGCAAAGTGAACTCTGGAGGTCTCTGCAGGAGTTTAGTCTTGTCAACTCTCCTCCTCATCTTCCTGATGGATCGGCTGATGTAGTGCTCTCTGATGCATCTCACGGTCTCCACAAAGAGCTCGCCATAAGCACTGTCTTCTCCTTCATCACTGACCACCTTGCATCTGTACACTCCATCATCTCCCTCTTCAATGTCCTTGACGTAGATACTGGCGAAACCGTTATGGTATGTGATCTCATACTTGTTGCTTGCGTGCAACTGACGAGTACCGAAGTACCATGATACCTTTGTACTCGAGTCATAGCTGCAGATGGAACATGTGAATCTGACATGGCCACCTTCCTCAGCTGAGGCGTGCATGACTGGACCGGAGCGGATGCCGTGGTACTCGCTTCCAATCTTCACTTTAGCCAATCCCATTCCTCTCTGGTTCTTGAAGGCGCCGCCGAAGGCCACACGAGATGATGACACAATGGTATCCATCCTCTTCACCAGAGTCTGGTAGTACCTTCTGTGTTTCAATGTCCTGATGACCTTGGTGCTGACTTGCTCAATCTTCATCTTGAGCCATGGATGCTCCAGAGCCTCGTGGGCTGTCATACGGAGCTTCTTGTCCTTGATAAGAAGTCTGTCCACAAAGTCCATGGCCTGAATGCTGATGTCCTTGAATGCCTCACTGTCAAAGATATACTCACAGCTGGAAATGTTCTCGATCATCTGTGTGGTGGACTCTGCTGCAAATGGATTCATGCCACTGAGCAGAACGTAGGCCATCACACCAACAGACCACATGTCAGTGGCTGTTGTGACCTGGTCGGAACGGTGCACTTCAGGGGCGTAGTACTCAGGTGCTGTGAACGCCAATCTGATGTTCTCTCCTGGGACCAGCAGCCTAGTCTGGCCCATCTCAATAATCTTTACGGTGGTGCTTCTCCTTGTGGTGTAGACAATGTTGTCTGGGCGGATATCAAAGTGGCCGTAGTTCTTGCTATGCATGAACTCAAGGGCCGAGCAGACTTGTCTCAAGTAGCGCACAATCTCCTGCTCTGTAAGCTCAAAGTTCATGGTGCCAAGACGCTCGAAGATGTCGACTCCAGAAATGAATTCAAAGATCAGGATGATTTCTTCCATGCTTTCAAAGTATTCATGCAGGTATATGACATTCTTGTGCCTTGCTAGGTTGAGGGCCTCGATTTCCCTGAGGACCAACTCACGGTCCATTCCTTTGACCTTGATAAACTTGGCCATGAAGGTCTTCTTTGTGGCAATCTCCGTGCAGCGGTGGACAATACCAAACTGGCAGCGGGCGAGTTCTTCAGAGATGCTGTATTTGGCGGAAAGCTCCTTCACCTTGAAGCTCAGAGCCTCTTCCTTGGTGACCTCTCTGGTCTCATCCACTTCCTCATCGTAGTTCCTCGTCACAGATTTGTCTTCTTTGGTTGTAACCGGTTCTGTTGGCTCACAAGGAGCGCTCACGCCAAACTTGTTTTCGGCGATAACGCGGAACTGGTACTTGGCCTTTCCGAAGATGTTCAGGATGTTGATGCTGCAGTCAGAAGTCTGTCCAGCGCGGATCCACCTATCAGCCGCGGTGGGACACTTCTCAACGATGTAGTTGATGATGTCGCTTCCACCATCATTTGCAGGAGGCTCCCAGGCCAAGGTGATGGAGTCGCGAGAGATGTCGCTGACCTTGAGGGCCTTTGGTGGGTCTGGTATGTCCGCAATGTCCACCTCAATGGTTTGCTTGTCTGTTCCGAACCTGTTCTTTGCGGTAATAATGTAGTAGCCATTATCCTTCCTCTGGACTCCCTTCAGGAAGACGAGGGAGGTGAAAGATCTGGTGGTGATGACTTGGTGATAAGCAGAGTTGGACAGGATTTCTTGACCCTTCTGCCAAACGATAGCTGGCTCAGGCTTTCCAGTGATGGGGATTTTGATGGTGATGTGGTCTCCACGGGCACCATGGACTGCTCCCATGCCCTGGAGATCCTTGGGCAGGTGGATCTTAGCAGGAACTGGAAGAAAAATTATATATATGTTACATATTTATTAAGATTTCTATTTAAAGAATTACACATGCAGATTTGATCCTTTAAGGCAAGACACTTGCAGGTGAATCGTTTTCTAACTTCTAGATATCTTTATGAAACTTTCACCAGTTGATAACACACAATGATTGTTTTGTGTAACAGCTTTTCCAGAAATGTTTGAATACATGTGCAAATGTAGCAAAATCAAATTAATTATGTGTAAAATTGCTTCTCTTTAAAAACCAAAAATCTAGATGTGAGAGTTAAAATCCTGACATATGGATATAACAATTTTTTTTCATTTTGTCAATACATTTTTTTTATATACAGGACAGGTCTTAAAAAATGCATTTTCAGCATGTTATAAAGATATTTAAAGAAATTCTATCATTACCTTCCACTTCCAAGTTGGCTGATGTAGAGATAGAGCCTGTGGGGTTGGTGGCTCTGACTTGGTAAACTGTGGCGTCGGACTCGACAGCGGTAGTGATAACCAGCTGGTAATATCCGCCCTTGAACTCCTGCGCTTTGATCTTGGTTCCATCGGCCTGCACCTCCTTTCCACTGCGGTACCATTTCACCACAGGTTTAGGATGGCCCACCACCTGGTCAAAGGAAAAGAATAATAAAGTTAGTCCTACAGTATACTTTACCAACAATAAAGTGTCTATCTGTCTGTCTGTCTGTCTATCTGTCTGTCTGTCTGTCTGTCTATCTATCTATCTATCTAACATTGTAGGACATTACATTTTAAATCAATACAGAATGCCTGAAAGCCTCACTGCATTATATTCTATTATATTTGGGTCACCGGGAACCTTAATGTTATTTTTCCGTTTACGTAAATAAATTCACTTCCATCACAAATTGGTTCATAAAAAAGTATTCACGATGCAGAAAAATAAGTGTTCGACCCTAGAAATGGTCTGCTTAACGATGTTGAAACAAAACCCACGCCCACGCAAACACATTTTCACTCTGGGTATCTCTTAAACACTAACAAACAAATACACTCCTTCATCAATACACCCACCGAAAAAAGCAAACCTTGAAAGCAAAGAATCCAAAGTCATATAAACCACGTACCTTAGTAACAAAGGTGGCGTTGGCGTGGTATTTGACGGTCATGTCCCTAATCTCCTCCCTGAATGCGGGAGCCTTAGGAGCCTGGTCTGACTTGGGGATGATCGGAGCGGATATCTCACTCCAGTCGCTCTCTCCGCCCATGTTTTCACACTTGACGCGGAACTCGTACTCGAAGCCCTCGATCAAGGCCGTGACCTCATACTTGGTCTCCACGACCTTGTGAGTAAACGCGGACATCCACTTGTTCTGTTTCTTCTCACGTTTCTCGAGGAAGTAGCCGGTGATTTTGGCGCCGCCGTCGCTGGTCGGAGGTTTCCAGCAAACCACACACGAGTCTTTGGTGGAACTCATGATGAACGGCTGCTGGGGGATGCCAGGTTTTTCTGAGAGAATAAATAAACAAAGGAATGTTACTTCACATATCTTCCTGGCGCCAGTGGCGAAGTGGGCAGGGAGGTCGCCTCTGGAGTGCAGGGTCAGGGGTTCGATCCCCCGCCTACCCGCCACATGTCCAAGTGTTCATGGGCAAGACATTGAACCCCAAATTGCTCCCGATAGTTAGCTATGGACTCTTGACAATGACATTGTATGTGTTAAAAAACAACAATAAATAGTAAAACAAATTTAAAAAATCACACACAAAAAAATGCACTTACCGAATGGACTCTTGACAATGACCACTGATGGGATCTCCAGAGCCTCACTGACTCCATATTGGTTTTGTGCGGAGACTCTGAAGTAATATCCGGCATTCTCGATCAGGTTGGGAACACGGCAGGTGGTTCCAGACACGGAGGATGAAACCAGGTGCCACAGTTCGCCTTCCTTGGCCTCACGCTTCTCCACGATGTAGTTGGTGATCATGGAGCCGCCGTCATCCTTGGGAGGCTTCCAGCTAATGATCATGGAACTCTTCAGCAAGGCATCAACAACCACGGGGCCCTCGGGGATGCATGGTTTATCTGGAGAAAATACAAAAGAAATTTAGTTGAATGAGATTTTTTTTTTTTTTATAAATTGACATGAATGAACCCTGTATTTTTTATTAGAATTTGCGTGAAACTGGAAACAAAAAATCATTGGGGATAAAATGTTATCAGTGACTAGGGTAACATTTTTAACTTATGGTTATAATCATGAAAATTAGAAAAAGATAAGTGTCAGAAATGTTTGAATAAATGTGGAAATTTGGCCTAAATCATTATTCTTCATTATTGACTCAAACATGATTTTTTTTTTAATATATATTTTTTTGGCATTTTTTTTAATGCTTTATTGATAGTGTAGAAACAAAGGTGAAATGGGGCAGAGAGGGGAGTGACATGCAGAGAACGACCGCGGGCTGAAATCGAACCCGGGTCTGCGTCTGGCCGAGGCCCATGGTGTGTGTGGGGGGGGGGGGGGGGTCGCCCTACCAACTGAGCTAAGGGCGCCCCCATTATTCATCATTATTGACTCAAACATGACTTTTAAACATCACTTGTTTCCCCTCAAAGGCCATATTTGAACTTTCTAGAGTTTTGTATTGTTCCATATTCTCAGTAATAGTTTTTTTCTCACCTTGGATTTCAACACGTAGTGAGGTGTCGATGGTTCCGTACACGTTGCTAAGCTGCACCTTGTAGCGGCCGGCGTTCAGCTTCCTCTGTACGTTCCTCACGACCAGGTGAGTGTAGGATTCTGTGTTCTCAATGATGACGTTCTCAGACGAGTTGAGAGGCTTTTTATCGTAGAACCACATGATCTGTGGGATGGGACGTCCGATGTAGACCACGTGGAGACGCAGGCTGGTTCCAGCTCCCGCGTAGTATTTATCCTTTAGTGATAATAAAAATAATAATACATTTAAATAATTTTTATTTTTTTAAACCTTTATTTATACAGGTAAATCCCATTGAGACCGGAGACTCTTTTTCAAGGGAGACCTGTTCCCATTCCCACATTACCATTCACACACACATTCATACACCGATAGCAGCAGGCTAACTATTGACAACATTTTATAGCACTTTTGAAAAAAACAGTTTACAAAGTGATGAACAGATAAAAGCAAATGTCAAGTACAAACATAATGAGCTCTATAGAACAAATTAAATCAATGATTAGGATTTAAAACAATTAAAGGTGCAGTATGCAGTTTCAGAGGAGGGGGATTTGTTTACATTCACAGAGCCTGCAGTTAGTTTACAAAACATATTTACTATACATGTAATTCTTAGTATTGAATAATTCTATCATCATACATCAAAACTAAATTATATCGAAGAACCTGGAACCAAATGTAAGACTAGAATATGTTTGTAAACCAAACTGTGGGCCCTGCTGCTGTAAACAACAACAACAGTGAAACAGTAACTTTTCAGGAAGCTTTCTAACTTCAAACAGTGTTCCAGGGATCACATTTTCCTGAGAAAAAACTTTCTTCATTCAGTTATGAGAATATACCTTAAAAAAATATCACTTCTCTCCTCCAAAGTTACATACTGAACCTTTAAAAAAAACATTTAAAAAAAAGCACACAGAAAAAACCACCATAACACTGACCTTAAGAGGGAATCCAGGGTGGAATGCGGGTGCGGCTTGCAGACGCAGTTTCCCGCTGGTTTCGACTTCTCCGGCGTCGTTAACCGCTCTACATGTGTAAACACCTTCGTCTTCCTGTTCGTCTGTGAGGACGCTGAGCGAGTGGTTCCGCCCGTCGGAGGACATCTTGTATTTGCGGCTCTGGATGAGCTCTTTGCCGTAGCGATACCATCTGATCTCAGGCAGCGGGCGGCCGACAATGCCACACAGCAAGGTGCCGGATTCTCCCAGTTTGGTGGTTGTGTCTTCCATTTCTTCCTTCAGAGCTGGGGCCTCACCGACTGCACAAAACATCAATAAAGTTTGATTTAAATGTTTTTTTACATTAACTAGCAAGTAAAAGTAAAAGTCAAGTAATAAAATTGGAATAAAAAATGCATTCTTATATGTTTGTATTTGATTTATTTTACATAGTACAGTCAACAATAAATAAATAAATATTTACAAAAAGTAAAATGCTGAACTTTTCCTTTAATTGTTCATCTTGATGTATTTTCTTTGTCTTTACTTTTTCTTAATGCTATTTCTTATGTCTTATCTTGATGTATTTCATGCCCCTGTAAAGCACTTTGAACGGCCTTGTGTCTGAACTCTAACTTTATTTCTTTACCTTATTGTATTTTAATGTTAGGTGGGCATCCTTTATAAGCCCTTCTGGGTTTCTT
>CM049405.1:1605000-1612500 GCA_026929865.2 Hyperoplus lanceolatus | reverse complement strand
GTAAACCAACCAAACTTTATTTTTTATTCTAGTTTTGATACTTTGTACGTTTATTTCACTGAAGGCCATGCATCATTAAAACACACTTCATCTATATGTGGCTCATGGAGTTCTCTAGCACTCTACTCTATATATGGAGAAAATCTGTTATGAGATTTTTAGGAAAAGCAGAGAAGTTTAAACAGATATGTCAGCCTTTCCTGGACTATATAACAGCACTGAAGGGACCTACATGACACCTCAGAGAAGTTTAAACAGATATGTCAGCCTTTCCTGGACTATATAACAGCACTGAAGGGACCTACATGACACCTCGTTGACTTTTTATTTTCTGCTTAACATTTACCTTTAGTTTAAACAATGTCCTTAGAGTACGCCATGTGGGTTGTTTGTTTGGTTTGGTCTTTTGTTTGTGTGTTCACGTTTTCAGTTGTCTGTTTGTGTTCTTTGTTAAAATAAAAATAAAAATTAAAAAAATTATAATTTGTGTTTCTTAAAAAAAAATACCCCCCAAAAAACACACCATCTAACCCTCTCACCTTGATATAGACGGCCTTCCTTCCACACTTGTTCTCCAGCAGTAAGTCGTATGTGCCCGTGTCATCTTTGTGCGCCTCTTTGATGACCAGTTCTGTCATGTCATCATGAGTGGCGATCATCGCGCGGTGAGAGATGTCGCGGCCGTCCTTGGTCCACTTGCATATGGGAATGGGTTTGCCCTTGATGGGGACGGACAGACGGATAACCCCGCCCTGTCGCACCACGTAACCTTCAGCGTATTTAGCATCAAGCTCGAAGTCGGGGTAGTCTGAAAGGAAAGAGAGGAAATTACTACACAAACCAAAACATTTAATTTATTATAAACCATTTTTTAAATTTTTTTAACCTTTATTTCTACAGGTAAATCCCATTGAGACCGGAGACTCTTTTACAAGGGAGACCTGTTCCCATTCCCACGTTACCATTCACACACACATTCATACACCGATAGCAGCAAGCTAACTATCGACATTCACACGAGGCAAGGTGGGTGAAGTGTCTTGCCCAAGGACACAACAACTATGAAACAGGTGGCAGGGCGGGGATCGAACCTCCAACCCTTTGATCATCGGCCGACCCGCTCTACCAACTGAGCCACAGTCGCCCCATATATATATATATAAACCATAATTAGTTATGAGTTAAATCCCCTGTAAGCACAAATCCTTCTAACTATGGACTTCGGGGAGTTAGTTGCATAAAAGTAAGAATCTGAAAAAAACAATCGGTTACTAACAGCTGACATCTTTGAAAATGTCAGATATAATTTCACTTTTTTTGTTATTATCATTATCATTAAAGCCCCTGTAAACCCACATCCACGACATCCTTCTAACTATGTACTGTGGGGAGTTAGTTGAATGTATGATAGTAAAGCATCTGAAAAGAGTTATAGGCATATTTATCAATCTAAATTATTCTATTATTTATATTAAAAATATAAATGTCTAGGTGCACATGACAAAAACCAGAACAGAAAGAAAAAATAATATAAAACAATACTCTATATATAAAGTAAAAGAATTACAATACATTTTTAATATTAAAATCAAACTGTAAATAAGGATTTTCTTTTAATGTTTTCCACTTACCGAGCATTTCCTGGACCTTGACCACTCCGGGTATCTCTGTTGCCTCTCCGGTGCCTCCAGCGTTACATGCGATGACTCTGAACTTGTACTCGGCTCCCTGGGGCATGTGTGTGAGCGTGTATTCACACATCTTGGTGGGTGTGGTGTTGCACAGGGTCCATTCTACCTGGTCCACCTTAAAGATAAGATAAGATAAGGATAAGATAAGATAAGATATACTTTATTCATCGTAGCAGGGAAATTAATAATAATAATAATAATAATAATAATAATAATAATAATAATAATAATAATAATAATAATAATAATAATAATAACCGAAGACTCTTTTACAAGGGAGACCTGTTTTTCCTTTCCCACGTTACCATTCACACACACATTCATACACCGATAGCAGGCTAACTATCGACATTCACACGAGGCAAGGTGGGTGAAGTGTCTTGCCCAAGGACACACAACCATGACACAGGTGGCAGGGTGGGGATCGAACCTCCAACCCTTTGATCATCAGCCGACCTGCTCTACCAACTGAGCCACAGTCGCCCCAAAATACTACATTTGATATCTACAATTCATACATATATACAACTTGATATACCTTCTGCATCTCGATGAAGTATCCAGACAGGACAGCACCCCCCTCTTCCTCCGGGGGCATCCAGGCCAGAGAGACTGATGTTCGGGTTGTGTCTGTGACTCTTGGGGCAACTGGAGCACCGGGAGGTTCTGGTGATGAAACAAGAACAAAGAGAGATGTTAGGAAAAATCCAAAATGTGTTGTTACAAAGCCTTCACTTCAATGCACACACACGCACGCACACACGCAGACAGACACAGACAGACAGACAGACAGACAGACAGACAGACAGACAGACAGACAGACAGACAGACACACACACAATACGTACCGATTGGATCCATAGCCACGGTGATAGCAGAACTCTCGCTGGGCTTTCCGGCTCCTCTAGAGTTGATGGCGGTGACTCTGTATTCGTACTCGCAACCTTCGATCAAACCAGACGACCGGTAGCGGGTCATGGTGACGGGGTTTTTGTTGATCCTCATCCAGCGCTCTGACCCAGCCTCTTTGCGTTCTATCTGGTAACCGGAGATCGTGGAGCCTCCGTTGTCTTCAGGGGCGAACCAGGTTAGAGTCATGCCCTCGTGGGTTACATCAACCACCTCGGGGGTTTGGGGAGGGCCAGGGATAGCTGGAGAGAGAGAAAAAAACACGTTATAAGTTAGATGTATTTAGTTTGATGTTTGACATGTGTGTGTGTATTTAGATGTATTTCTCCTGTACAAACATCTTTAACGGACATTATCAGGGATAGCTGGACAAGAGAGTAATGAAGTGTTACTGTTTATAATAAATGGCTGAAAGTTGGGGAAATGTATTTAGTTTTAATATCTAATTCTTAACTTTTATTTAAGAATGAAAAGTTTGATTGTATGTTTATTATGTTATGTTTATCTGTGTCATTCATGTAAAGATGGTTAGCACACACAGTCGCTACGATACTGTGTTATATGCTGTGAAAATGGCAATAAAAGAACAATCCTATGGTAATACTGATGGTAATAAACTAAGTCTTTGCGCTATTGACTGTATAATAAGCTCTGGAAATGTTTGAAACTAAATCGCAATATAGATGAAAATAAAACATGTAATTAAATAAATAAAAATATAATTCTAATTTATTTATTTATTTTATTTATTTATTTATTTAACCTTTATTTCACCAGGAAGGTCCCATTGAGTTACAGTAACTCTTCTCACAGGGAGTCCTGGCCAAGACAGGCAGCAGAAAAGAAGTTAAAATTTAAATAATAAATACAAATAAAAGTTTAAAACATGTAAATAAATATATCTTTGTGCTCTTGATTGTGGAAATGTTTGAAACTGAATCGCAATAAAAGATTAATAAAATAAAAATAATAATAAAATAAATACAAAATTATAAAAAAAAAAAAAATGTTTTATGGTATTTAAATAAATTCACTCACTCTTTGCGCTCTTGCAGTCGACCACTTCTGACTGCAGGAATCCTCCCACGCCGAACCTGTTCATAGCAGCGGCTCTGAACACATACTCTGTGCCCTCCGACAGACGGCTGAACTTATAGCACGGCCGCGTCACAGACTCAGACACCGTGAACCAGCCGGGCCGGTGGGCTTCTCTCTGCTCAACCACGTAGCCACTGACGTTAGCACCTAAATCAAAATCAAATAAAATCAGTTTTATTCATATTGTTTAGCCCAATATCACACATAGATAGATATTTGCCTCAGTGGGCTTTACATTCCATACAGTATGACACCCTCTGCCCTTTTATGTCTATCTATCTATCTATCTATCTATCTATCTATCTATCTATCTATCTATCTATCTATCTATCTATCTATCTATCTATCTATCTATCTATCTATCTATCTATCTATCTATCTGCCCTTACACCCTTAGGTCGGCTGAGAAAAAACTCCCAGTGAAAAACCCTTTATCGGGATTTAAAAATTGAGAAACCTCAGGGAGAGTTGACAGACAGAGTAAGGGATCCCTCTGTGGTGTGTGTGTGTGTGTGTGTGTGTGTGTGTGTGTGTGTGTGTATGTGATCCCTCTCCCAGGACGGACATCTTGCAATTGATTTCATAAGTAGATAAAAATCACAAAGGGGTCGAATCATTACTCACCTCCATCTTTCTCCGGAGGATCCCAGCTAACCGTCACTGACACTCCGTCAACCTCATCGATCCTAATGGGACCCACGGGAATACCGGGTTTGTCTAAGGGGGAAAAATCACAATGAAATGAAATGGTTAGAATCACGGTTCAAACAGTAGAATTCAGGGACTTTTTTTTTTTAAAGGTGCTTCGAGGAAATTTGAGTTGTTATTGATTTTAGTGCCCTTCTTTGGACAAAAGCGGTAGTGTTTTTACCATGCCAGCTGCTGTTCCTGGGTGAGCGTATACCCATGACAAAGGCATTAAGAAACAACTATATAAAAATAGCATTCTTTGCACTGATGGTCTCGTTTGCTGTTACATGTAAATTTACGATCATCAGAGGAAAAATGAGACTGTTTCAGAAATATTTAAAAAGTTCCTCGTAGCTCCTTTAATCATTGTGCTTTATTTCGCAGCACACATAGGAAGTTTCCTTACCTAGAATGACGATTTTGATGATCTCGGTTGCCGTCCCGACCGTGTTCTTAACAGTCAGTGTGTAGTTTCCTGTGTCGTTTATGGTGGTCTCGCGGATCACCAGATGTGTGTATTTGCCGTTGCTGTCAATCTTGATGCGGTCCAAGCTATCCTTCAGTTTGGTACCGGCGAAAGACCAAGAGCACTCGGGCTGCGGTTTGGCTTTGAAAGGTATGGTGAGGTCGATGGGTTTGCCTTTGTGCACGTTCACAATCTTCTGAGGGATGTTGGTCATGTCGATGACGGGCGTCACTGAAAAAAAACACAAGAAAAATGATTGAGAATTAATTTTTTTATTATGTTTTTTATGATTTCTATAAAGGTTTCTTACTAGGCTAAGGTGAGATACTGCAGGCAAGAATATAGTTTGTTTCAGTTTTGCTTCTATCTTCATGTCTTCTTTCATACTAGTATAAATCAAAGGTCCAACATGTACATTCAGGTGTTTATTTGACTAAACCTTGTCTGTTTGCGTCTGTATATTTCTCCTATACAACCATCTTTAACGGACATTATCTCAACATTAGTATTTTGTTCAATACTCTAAACCAAAAATCTCAACTTCTAAATCACTTACATCAACTAAACTTTCCATCATCATTCTCAGCACTATTCTGAAGGTTATTACAGAAGGATTTGTTCATATGTTGTTCACTGTCTGATTTATGAGACATTTTCTTCTTAAAAACATGCTGAAAATGCTTAATTTTTTTTTTATTCTTAAATCAATGCAAAAGTGATATGTGTGTGATTTCTTACCCTTAATATCCTGGATAGTAACTGGTGTAACAGTGTCCATCGGTTCACTGGACCCTCTGCTGTTTGTCGCTCTAATCCTAAAGAGATAGGTATCGTTCTCCTGCATCTGTTGAACGGTGTGTTGAGTCACTGAAGACTTAACAGAAGCCACCGAGGTCCACCTGTCCGATCCCACCTTACAGGCTTCGATGTTGTAGCCTCTAATAATGCTTCCGCCGTCGTGATGTGGCCTGTCCCATCGTAGTGTGACTGTCGATTTAGTCACGTCGACCAGGTTGAAGTTGAGAGGCACAGAGGGCACTTCACACACCAACACGGCCTCTGTGGTGTCGCAGGGCTCGCCGACACCGTAGATGTTCTCAGGCAGCACTCTGAAGAAGTAGTGCATGCCCTCCTCAAGACCTGCAAAAATAGATTTTAAGGCAAAATTAATTAATAATTTTTTCATTAGATTTTTGTTTTTGAAGAACACACACACACACACACACACACACACACACACACACACACACACACACACACACACACACACACACACACACACACACACACACACACACACACACACACACACACACACACACACACACATTAATTTATATTTAATCGAAATTATACACTTTTTCGACTTAAAAAATTATAAAAAAATAAGATAATTGACCTTTCCAAGATAATTAAAAAACAAAAGAAGTGGCAACAAGGAACTTTCAGTGTGTGTTAATTCTAGCGCCCCCCTTTGGACTAAAAGCAGTAGTGTTTTTACCACGCCAGCTGTTGTGGGCGTATACCCATGACAAAGGCATTAAGAAAAACTATATAAAAATAGCATTCTTTGCACTGATGGTCTCGTTTGCTGTTACATGTAATTTATGATCATCAGAGGGGACTGTTTCAGAAAAATGTTAACATTTCCCCAGGACGCCCCACTATATATAAAAACACGTAAGGCCGTTTAGTTTGTCCGTTCTGTGCTACTGTAGAAACATCTGTATCCAGGTATAGTTCCAGCCTTACCTGTGATCCTGTACAGGGTCTTTCTGCATTCGGTGGTGACCGTCTTGTAGCCCTTCAGGTTTGCGTCGCGTTTCTCGATGATGTAGTTGCTAACGTGAGCGCCGCCGTCAATGCTAGGCACATCCCACGTGATCACAACAGACTCTTTGGTGTAGTCCTTCACCTTGACTGAGCTGGGGGGGCCGGGGGTGTCTGCAAAAAGAGATATGAAAGGGGGTTTTCATTTTTTTGGAATAACAAACACACTTACACAGGGAACAGGTGTCTCCGGGTATAAATAAAATCAAAATACGTCATACAAAACATAATAAGCTTTCATACCAAAATATGTACAAATACACATGAAAAAAATAATAATAATAAAAAAATAGTTTGTTTGAGAACATTTTTTAAGAACTGATCTACAGTTTTGTTAAGGCTACTTCAGGAGAAATCTAGTTTGGTTAACTGAAGTTTCTAAGAAGAAGGACGTCAAACTACCTTGTAAAATAAAATTGATAATTGATAATATACGTGTAACATGAAACTATAACTAAAACTTAACAATATGCCACATGTCACATGTCAGCAAAACATGTTCATTGCAGACACTAAAACATTTTTAAACTTCTCGTTACATTACATGAAATCCACTTCTCCATAACACTTCTCCCTTCGGACCTAAAAAATAATGATTTTACTTTTTTGTTGTGAGCCTCTATTTGGTTTACAGTAAACGAAAAGTTAAGATGTCTTACCGTAGATTTTAACCAAGATGGTGGCTGTCTTCTTGCCCGATGGATTCTCTGCCTCCACCACGTATTTACCAGAGTCGTAACGATTGACCTTCAATGAATGAATGAATGAATGAATGAGTGAATGAATGAATGAATGAGTGAATTAATTAATACCTTT
>CM049405.1:1552500-1600000 GCA_026929865.2 Hyperoplus lanceolatus | reverse complement strand
CTAAATAATATTTTTTTATAGAAACTATTTTTCCTTTTGTCTAATTTATTAAAAAAATTCAAAATTCAAAAGGTGATTTTAAAGTTAAATCCCTTCCAAAGAGGTCAACATTTAAAATAAATAAAACCCCTCTCCTAATGCTCAACAACTTACTGTATTCGTCCTTGCATGTGACAGGTCCGGTTGCCGTGGAAGGTACGCTGTGCACACCGGCGGCGTTCTTAGCGATAACTCTAAACTCCCACGTCTCATCTTCTCCGAGGTTTGACACGGTGAAGTAGTTTTCTGTGATGGTCGTGTAGTTGCACTTGAGCCAGCGGTTGTCGTCCCACTCCTCCGTACTGTAAACCTTTTTCTCAACGACATATCCGACGATTTTACTGCCGCCGTCGTTAAAGGGAACGGTCCAAGACAGAGACACAGAGGAACGGGTGATGTCAGTCACTTCCAGTTTACCGGGAGGATCTGGGGAGGGAGAGAGGGGGGGAGAGAGGGAGAGAGAGATAGGGGGAGAGAGAGAGAGAGAGGGGGGGAGAGAGAGAGAGAAGAGTTTCATTAATATACTGTGAATGAATCTATGTATATTAAATAAAAAAAGGTTAAAATATTTTTTTATTTGTATTTTTGCATATTCAAAAAGATATTTTTATATTTTTTGTATATTCAATTTGTTTGTCTGTTTAAATATATTCTTATGAATTCATGTATGTTAAATTTTTGGTCTTTTAATTATTATTATTTTTTTATCTCTTATTTTTTAACACAAATGCAAAAATATATACTTCGTTTTGTATTCAATTCAATTCTATTCATTTTCATTATAGAAATACTGTTAAAAAGTAACATACATAATGAATTTTGGTAGTTAAGAAATGTGTGTTTTTTCCTCACCGACTGGATCTGTCTGTCTGTCTGTGTTTGTCTGTCTGTCTGTCTGTCTGTTTGTCTGTCTGTCTGTCTGTCTGTCTGTGTTTGTGTGTCTGTCTGTGTTTGTCTGTTTGTCTGTCTGTCTGTCTGTCTGTCTGTGTTTGTCTGTTTGTCTGTCTGTCTGTCTGTCTGTCTGTGTTTGTGTGTCTGTCTGTCTGTCTGTGTGTTATTTCCTCACCGACTGGGTTGAGAGCGATCACCGGTCTCGAGGCCTCGCTTGCTTTGCTGTATCCGGAGATGTTCATGGCATAAACTCTGAACTGATATTCCAAGCCTTCGATGACGCTGGAGACCTTGTAGTGACACTCCAGGCAGGGCAGCTTGTTGTCCCTCACCCACAGAATAGTGTTCCTCTCTTTCTTCTCGATCCAGTAGCCCGAGATCTCGCTGCCTCCGTCTGTGTACGGGACGTCCCATTTGATGTTGATGGCGCTCGCGGACACTGAAACCACATCCGGGCGAGTGGGTGGACTTGGAGCAACTGAGGGAAAAAAATTAAGAAAAGATGAGATTCAAGATTCAAACGTTTTTATTTGTCACAAAAAAATTGTATATGTCAATATTTTATTTCATACACTACTAAACTGAAAAATAAAAATAAATAAAAAATAAAATAAATAATAAAATAAATAAATAATAAAATAAATAATGGAATAAATAATAAAATAAATAAATAATAAAATAAATAATAAAATAAATAAATAATAAAATAAATAATAAAATAAATAAATAATAAAATAAATAAATAATAAAATAAATAATAAAATAAATATACTCACTGAATGGATGCTCAATGACGACAGCAGCCGACTCTGTGGACTTGCTGACTCCGAACTTGTTTTCTGCGCACACCCTGAAGATGTATTCCATGTACTTGGTCAGATGTGTCACCTTGATAGTTGTCCTCCTCACACTGGAGTTCACCACTTGCCAAGAAGCGGAACTACTCTCGCGTTTCTCCACGATGTAATTTGTGATTTCCGTCCCACCGTCGTCCAGCGGCTCGGACCAGGCCAGGCTGCAGGACTCGGAGGAGACCCCGGATATTTCCAAGGGGCCCACGGGCGCTGTGGGTCTACCAACGATCGCTACGGTGACTGTGAAGGTTTTGACTCCGGCAGCGTTCTCCAGAATCAGGTAGTACTTGCCGCTGTCGCTGCGCTTGCTGTCTTTCACCACTAGGGTCGTCTTTTCTTTGGTGGATTTGATTGTCACTCTGTCGGTTTCCTTCAGTTTCATCTCCTCAAGTTTCCACGTGACTTTAGGCGCTGGGCGTCCACTGATCGGGATGTCGATGGTGAAGTTGTTGGTGGCTTTGCATGTGATCAGCTGGTTTGTGATGCTGCTCAAATCGGCTGTCGGTTCAATACGAGGCTCTTTCACCACCACAGATGTGAACGTGTTTTGAGGTTCGCTGATTCCCGCGTCGTTTTTGGCCTTGACTCTGAAGTCGTACGTCGTGTTTTCGATCAAACCTTCCACCAGCATCTTCAGGGACTTTGTTTCCCCGGCTTGGACCCATCGATCGGACCCCTTAGCTCTGAACTCAACGAAATAGCCTCGGACGCGGCTACCTCCATCGTGCTCCGGTTTCATCCATACCAACGAAGCAGTAGAGCTACTGGTGTCCACAACATCCAGTCTCTTGGGTGGTGCGGGCTCTTCTGTGGCTATAACAGGCTGGGTCATCTCGTGTGGCTCTCCCTGTCCGTACTGGCTGACTGCGATAACTCTGAACAGATACGGCACTCCGATATCCAACCCGGTAACTCTGATCATTTGACGGTTGCATTTTTCGCTAACTTGGGTCCACGCTAGGCGGCTAGCTTCGCGTTTGTCCACCATGTAGTGATGGATTCTGGATCCTCCGTCGTTGCTAGGGGCATCCCACATCATCGTCAAGGCGCCACGAGTGACATCCTTGAAGGAAATGGTTCCCGGAGGTCCAGGAGTGTCCAAGACTTTCACTGTGAAGGTGATAGACTTGCGACCGCTGTTGTTCTCGAGGGACAGTGTGTATTTTCCGGCTTCGTATCTAGTGCAGCCTTCAATGGTCAGGGTAGAGGAGGATTCGGTTGTGCAGATATCACACATAACGGGCAGATCGCCGTCCACTCTGCTCCAAGTGGCGAGAGGAGTTGGTTTACCGCGGAAGTTGATAGGCAGCATTACAGTGCCTCCGTTCTTCACGATGTGCGTTTGCTTGAAGCTCGAGTCGATGTCGATTTCGGGCGACGTGAGTCTGTCTAAAGCCTGGACGGCGCTAGGCAACACGGAGGATTCTCCCTCTCCCGCTCCGTTCACGGCACTCACTCTGAATTTGTAGAGCTCTCCGGGGGTGAGGCCCTTGGACGTGTAGCGTGTGTTAATGACGATCTGGTTGTTGACTCTGTGCCACTCTTCCAGACTGGCCTTACACATGTCCACGTGGTAGCCGATGATTCCCAGGCCGCCATCGAAGACGGGCTTGGTCCATTCGATGGTAACGGAAGATTTGGTGGAGTCAATCACCTGGAAAGCAGGAAAATATAAAAGAATGTATCATTTTTAAATTGATGTTTTTCACTATAGTTTTGTTTCTTACATTAACCCATTTACAATGTGAGGTCTTCTAACATGTACATGGTCTGATTTATGAGACATTTTCTTCTAAGGATTTTCTGAAAATGTATTTTTAAGACCTGCACATGGGATTGTTTAATTTATGAAATGAAAAAAAGGTTGTATCCAAAATCTGTTCTGTAAAAACGTTGGACACTAATATGTTGTAGATTGTACATCAACCAACATCTAGATTTCTTCATGTTTTGTTAAACTGTCTGATTTATGAGACATTTTCTTCTTTAAAACATACTGAAAATGCATTTTTAAGACCTGTGCATAGTGTTTTTTTTGCTTTATAAAATTGAAAAAAGGCTTAATCTTCTCCTGATATCCTTACCTTAATAACTGTGGGTTAAAAAGGCTAGATCATACAACACACACAGACACACACACACACACACACACACAATATCCTTACCTTAATAACTGTGGGTTAAAAAGGCTAGATCATACAACACACACACACACACACACACACACACACACACACACACACACACACACACACACACACACACACACACACACACACACACAATATCCTTACCTTGATAACTGTGGGTGCGCTGGGAGTGCTAGTTGGCTCTCTGCACTTGAACAGTCTAGACGTGCTGCTCGGGGGTCCCACTCCGGCGCCGTTTTCAGCCATGACTCTGAACTCGTACTCATTTCCCTCCGTCAGGTTAACGACGCGGTAACGCAGCTCTGTAATGGGCCTCTTGGATGAAACCTTCAGCCATCTCAAGCTCTTCTTCTCTCTGCGCTCGAGGATGTAGTGTTTGATCTCATTCCCTCCGTCGGTTCGCGGGCGCGTCCAGCCCACGGTGATGCTGGTGCCTGTGACGTGGGTCGAATCGGGGGTTCCAGGAGCATCGGGCACAGCTGGAGGTAAGAGAGAGAGAGAGAGAGAGAGAGAGAGAGAGAGAGAGAGGGGGGATATGTTTAGTTATTTATTTATTATTATTTTTTACATAGCAAAAAAAGACAACACATTTGTTAACCCTTTAACGTCCTCACAAAGAAACAATCTATGGAATTTCATTTATTTTCTTATCGGCATTTCGTATTTCATCGTGACAATATTAATAACAATCTAGATTTTTTTTTGTATTTTTTTTATTTCAAAAAACATGTTGTGCTTGGGGCAAGAGAGGAGAAAATATGTTTAGTTAAAAAAAATATATTTTTTTTTCCACATGGCATCAAAAAAAAAGAAAACTAAACAGTGCCAATTTGTTCATCACTGATCATAAATCGCTGTGTCAGTGAACATTTTCTAAGGTATATTCTCATAACTGAATAAACACACTTTCCTCACAGGAAAATGTAGATCCCTGGAACACTGTTTGAAGTTAGAAAGCTTCCTGAAAAGTTACTGTTTCACTGTTGTTGTTTACAGCAGCAGGGCCCACAGTTTGGTTTACAAACATATTCTAGTCTTAACGTTTGGTTCCAGGTTCCTCAAAATAGTTTAATTTTGATTTATGATGATAGAATTATTCAATACTAAGAATTACATGTAGAGAAAATATATTTATAAACTAACTACAGGCTCTTTGAATGTAAACCAATCCCCCTCAATCACCACTCCCTCAGTGTGGCTTGACTTACTGTATTGCATCTGTGCGATGATGGGATCTGAGTCCAGTGGTCTGCCAACTCCAAACTTATTGACGGCAGAGATTCTGAACTGATACTCGTTGCCCTTGATGAGGTTTATGGCGTTAAACGAACAGGCTTCAACCTTAGAAATAAATAAATAAAATGATGTAGTTAGTTGGGTGGGTATGCGTCTGTGTCTTGTGTGTGTGTGTGTGTGTGTGTGTGTGTGTGTGTGTGTGTGTGTGTGTGTGTGTGTGTGTGTGTGTGTGAGTGTGTGTGAGAGAGTGTAGGTCAGCCTTTTGCTTTAGAGAAACTGAATCATCAATCTGTAATCGATCAAAAGTTGTAAGTTGTAAATGTCTTTGTTGATTCCTTCATACACACACACACACACAGACACACTCTCTCTCACACACACACACACACACACACACACACACACACACACACACACACACACACACACACACACACACACACACACACACACACACACACACACACACACACACCTTAGAGTTGACACAAGCCCATGAGATCCTGGAAGTCTCTCTCTTCTCGACCACGTAGTGAGTGATGGCAGCACAGCCGTCGTTCTCTGGAGGATTCCACCACACCGTGCACTTCTCAGCCGTGATGCCAGTGAAACGGATCGGGCCGTGCACTGGGCCGGGGGTGTCTAAACAAAGGGGAAAGAAAGGTTAAAAAATCGGTTAAAAATTGTGAAAGTTTCAATTGATTTAAAGTGTTTATTTCAAGCACTTTTCATCGTTAGATGTGGGGCTGTTTTGCTTCCATAACATGTCTTCTTTCACACTAGTATAAATCAAAGGTCCAACATGTACATTCAGCTGTTTATTTGACTAAACCTTGTCTGTTTGCGTCACATTTCTCCTATACAACCATCTTTAACGATATGTGTTGTTAACTTTCTGATTTATTAAACGTTTTATTCTTTTAAACCTGCAGTGTGTAGAATTTTGGGTTTTATTTCCTAGCAGATTTTGTAGAAAGTAATTATAATATCCATAAGTACGATTAATTTAGTGCATAATAGTTGATTTTTAATTTTTTTATAATTATTTTTTCCCTTAGAAAGGGTCTCATATTTGTCCATATTTCTGCATATTTTGGACCAAGGCCTAGTGCCGCCATCTTGAAAGTGTCATAGTTGGAATGTCATCAGATGCATTGTTTAAAATTTAGAATTGTTCTTGTCCTTGAAGGCCACTGTAGCTTCTGTTATTATTCTAAAGGGGTGGGGTTACCCAGGGAGCGTTGCATTCTAGAACTTTGTAGAACTTTCTTGATGATGTCATATTACACACTGCACCTTTAAAACATGCGGTAAATGCATTTTTAAGACTTGTAAATAGTATTTTTTTTAGTTATAGCTATAAATGATCCAATATCCTGATGCTGAATTATCCCTTTAAACATAATTTTCCACCATCTACTAACCTTGTACTCTGACATTGACTTCAGCCCTCCTGGTTCCGGAGCTGTTTTTAGCCTCCACGGCGTACACTCCGCGATGGTTACGATCGGCGTCGCGGATAAACAAACTGCTCTTGCCGATTTTGGTGGCGATCTCGATGTCGATCATGACTCTCTTGTCGATCTCCCGGCCGTCCTTGTACCAGATGACTTGAGGCACGGGACGTCCAGTGATGCTACAGCCCAACTGGACGTTCTCTCCGGCCTTCAGCGTGAGAAGCTGGTCCGCAGACCATTCGATTTCAGGAGTAACTGGGAAGAGAAAAAAATTGATAAGTTACATATTTATTGTTTATTAAAAGTGCTCCGAGGAACTTTCAGTTTGTGTTAGTTCATGCGCCCCCTTTGGACATAAGAGGAATTGTTTTTACTACGCCAGCTGTTGTTCCTGGGTAAGCATATACCCATGACAAAGGCATTAAGAAAAACCATATAAAATTATGGGACACTTTATGTAATGACATAATATGACCACAATATATAAAAAAAAATACAAAAGGATTTTTATATATATATTTTTTTTTTTGGATTTATTTATATATTTTTTGCAAATTTTGTTCTATAATTCCTACACAACAGTTTCTTTAAAGTTAAAATACTCACTGCTCTCGTCCTTGGTCATGATGTATCCGGAGGAGTTGGACGGTGGACTGACGGTGCCCACAGCGTTTCTGGCGATCACTCTAAACTCAAACCTGTCTCCAGCGGCTAGGCCGGTGACAGTGAACTGAGTCTCGCTGATGTCGGTGAAGTTGCAGCGCAGCCACTTAGCTCTGCCCTGCCGTCTCTCAACACTGTAGCCAACGATCTTACTGCCGCCGTCCTTCTTTGGGACGCCCCATTTAAGGGTGACCGAGTCTCTTGTGACGTCGATACACACGGGTTTGCCAGGTTGATCTAAATTGAGAAGAAATACATGAGAATTTTGAGATTTTTGTCTGTTTTGCTTCCATAACATGTCTTCTTTCATACTAGTATAAATCAAAGGTTCCAAAATGTACATTCAGGTGTTTATTTGGCTAAACCTTGTCTGTTTGCGTCTGTATATTTCTCCTATACAACCATCTTTAACGGACATTATCTCAATGCCTTTTTTTTAATACTCTGAAGCAAAAATCTTAACTTCTAAAGCACTGACATCAACTAAACCTTCCATAATCATTCTCAGCACTATTCTGAAGGTTATTACAGAAGGATTTGTTCATATGTTGTTCACTGTCTGATTTATGAGACATTTCCTTCTTGAAAAAAGCTAAAAATGCATTTATTTTCTAGTTAACTAAAGATTACCTTTCCAAAACGTTCATAGTGCTTATATGTAGTGTAGTAAATGCATTAAATATCTGATATGAAGTATTCATCATGTACTACTTACCAACAGGCGAGATGGCGAGGGCATGTTTGCTCTGTTCGCTCACGGGGCTCAACCCGGCGTTGTTTTCAGCGTAGACTCTGTAGGAATACTCCAGACCTTCGATGAGTCCGATGATTCTGTATTCTTTGTTTGAGATGATGACAGAGTTGACCTTCTGCCACAGCAAACTGTTCCTGTCCTTCTTCTCCACGTGATATCCCAAAAGCTCGGAGCCTCCGTCGAACTCTGGTGCCTCCCACTTGATGGTCATGCCATCACTGGTAACGTTGAAGGCCACCGGTTTCGCGGGGGCGCCTGGCACTTTGTATTGATGCTCTGCGATAACGTCCGCCGAGTTGAGCGCGTTACTGACTCCGTATTTGTTCTCAGCGCGAACCCTGAACTGATACTGATGTTCCTTCACCAGATTTGGGATCTTGAAAGACGTGCGCACGACACTGGAGCACACCATCTTCCAGTTGGCCTGGGAAGTTTCCCGTTTCTCAACACTGTAGCAGGTGATCTCTCCACCGCCGTCGTCCTTGGGTTCGGCCCAGGAGATGATGATGCTCTGGGCTTTGATTTCGTCGAAGCGGATGGGTCCCACGGGGGTCGAGGGCGCTCCCAGAGTCGTCACGTCGATATCAAAGAAGTTCTTGATGGTTCTGTTGTCTAGAACCAGAGTGTACTGGCCGGCGTGCTCTTTCTTCGCTCCCCTGATTGTGAGGGAAGTCTTATTGTCGGTGGTTCTGAATCTACACCTCTCGCTTTCCTTTAGGGGAATGTTGTCCTTGAGCCAGCTGATGTTGGGTTTGGGTTTGCCCTTGAACGGTAGCTCAATGTGGATGTTTTGACCGATGCGCACAGGCAGTTTGCCGTTGGGATAGTCAATGAGATTGGCCTCAGGGGGGATGATAAAGTCGATCACGGTAATCGGACCGATTTGGGCGAAGTCGCTGTTGCCCTTCTCGTTCTTGGCGAATACTCTGAAGTCCATGACGGAGTTTTCTTTAAGTCCAGTCACCTGTAGGAACATACAGAGAGACAAGGTGTGAATGGAACGTACTACAAAATAATATATACAGCTCTGGAAATCATTAAGAGACCACTCCAAATGTTCAGTGTCTCTCTTTTTCATATTTATAGGCATATGTTTGAGTAGAATGAACATTTTGGTCTTATAATATTAAATACTGGCAACATTTCTACCAAATTCCAATACATTTTTTGTCATTAAGAGCATTTTCAATTAAGTAATGTAGAGATGAAGATGAAGAAAATCCAGACTGGTCTCTTCATTTTTGCCGGAGCTGTAGTTTAAAAAAAATACTTTAAGGTGTAGTCAATGATTCTGGTGAATACTTGTTGTCAAAACGACTGTTTGTCAAAATCAGTGAATATCTCCTCATGATCCACTACCTGTCTGTACTGTGTGTCTGTCTCCTCATGATCCACTACCTGTCTGTACTGTGTGAATATCTCCTCATGATCCACTACCTGTCTGTACTGTGTGTCTGTCTCCTCATGATCCACTACCTGTCTGTACTGTGAAGAACGGCTGTGTGAATATCTCCTCATGATCCACTACCTGTCTGTACTGTGTGAATGTCTCCTCATGATCCACTACCTGTCTGTACTGTGTGAATATCTCCTCATGATCCACTGCCTGTCTGTACTGTGTGTCTGTCTCCTCATGATCCACTACCTGTCTGTACTGTGTGTCTGTCTCCTCATGATCCACTACCTGTCTGTACTGTGTGAATGTCTCCTCATGATCCACTACCTGTCTGTACTGTGTGTAGTCTGGAAATATTCACATGATTTTGACAACAGTCGTTCTCCAGAATCGCTGACAGCCCCTTTAATATTTAAAGTTTAAAGTTTGATAATGAATGATGTAACAGTGCCCAAGATTAAGATTTTAGTATGAACCAAAATATGTGCTTTGTTAAGTTGACTATCTATTTGTCTATTCAATTAAAAAAAATCACAAAAATGAATAGAATAAAAAGTCAAAAAAACATCAAATATACAAACCAATTTTTGTATATTATCTATATGTCTATTCAACTTAAAAATTATATAAAAAAATAAAATAAAATTTCAAAAAAAACATCAAATATACAAACCTCAACGTTGCAGCGTTTGCATGTTGCGCCCAGCGTCCATGTCTGGTCTTCCTTTGTTCTCTTCTCGATAATGTAATCTGTGATGTGGCTTCCTCCATTATGGTCCGGCCTGGTCCACTGTAGTGTAACAGACGTCTTGGTCGAATCGAGCATCACCAAATCCCTCACCGCGCCGGGAGTTTCAGTCGCTCTCACGGGCTCTGTCGTCTCACACGTGTCACCGACGCCGAACTCATTCTCGGCCGATACACGGAAGAAATACGCGATGTCGTCTTCAAGGCCTGTGACCTTGTAGGAGGACATGGGGCATTCGGCGTTGATTACTTGGAAGGCCTTCATTGTCGAGGCCTTCTTTTCCACGATGTAGTTGGTGACTGGGGACCCGCCTTCGATGAGAGGCGCCTCCCAGCTCAAAGTGAGTTTTCCTCGGGTGACGTTCTTGATGATGAGTTTCTGGCAGGTGGATGGACTGTCCAGGACTTTGAGGGACACGGTGATGATCTTGGATTCTCCGACACCGTTTTCAATCTCCAGTAAGTATTTGCCGCAGTCATCGCGGGTAACCTTAGGAAGGAGGAGAGGAAAGGGGGGATTTTTTTAGTTATACAGTGTGTCGAATTTTTATAGAGTTCATGATAATTCACGGTAATAAATCAGAAGAATGTTTTGTCCATCACTCTTAATGTTTTGTGTGTGCTTGTAGGCCTACATACTGTGGGGCAATATATAATATTTTATTATGTGAATTTTTTTAAATCTTCAAGTGTCATTCGAAAAAAAAAAGCTAAATATGAAAAAAATTCAAAAACTAAAAAAATACTAAAATATGTAAAAAAAGAAAAAAGTCAAAGTATTTCTATCCTTTGTTTGTCTTTGCTTTTATTTCTATAATGTGTAAACAAAAATAAAATAAAAATAAATATATAAAATAAAAAACAAATAAAAAAAAAACATTGTGTGTTTAAGTGTTACCTTAGGAATCAGCAGTGTAGTTGCTCTTTCTGTGCTGGTGATGGTGTAGCGGTTGTCGGCGGCGATGTTTCGGTCTCCGCGGCGCCATGTGACGTTTGGCGTGGGACGTCCCTTCAGCGGGATAAACACTTCCACGTCGCGACCGGAACGCGCTGTGTACTGGGTCGTCATGGGAACATCAAGGTCCAAATCTGCCTCCTCTGTTGGCCAAAAAATGGAAATTTATGAGACATTGACAAATAATAGATTTAGTCGATATAGCAATCAATGACAATGTTATAATAGTAGATCATTGTTTTTTAATTCTTTTAAAGGTGCTACGAGGAAACTTTGAGTTGTTGTTGATTCTAGTGCCCCCCTTTGGACAGAAGCGGTAGTGTTTTTACTATACGCCAGCTGTTGTTCCTGGGTGAGCGTATACCCATGACAAAGGCATTAAGAAAAACTATTTAAAAATAACATTCTTTTTGCACTGATGGTCTCGTTCGCTGTTTCATGTAATTTATGATCATCAGAGGGAAAATGAGACTGTTTCAGAAATATTTAAAAGTTCCTCGTAGGACCATTAAATACATTTCTTTGAATTGAATTGAATTGATTTGAACACAAACCTAGGATGTCCTTGGCTTGAATGGGCTGGTACATCTTGATATATTCTCCCTTGCCCTTGGAGTTCACCGCATAGACTCTGAAGAAATAGTACGTGCCCGGTTTGAGGTGGGACACAACATACTCGCAGCTCTTGACTGTGGGGTTGATAGTGACCCATTCTCTCTCCTCGGAGTTCATCTGGTCCAGCTGGTAGTGGGTGATCTCACTGCCTCCGTCGTAGATTGGTCTCTCCCAACCCAGAGTGATGGAAGACTTAGTGGAATCCACCACGCGCAGTTTGGAAGGCTCGCCGGGCAGATCTGCAGAAGATAGACCGAAATGAATTGTTTTATTATTTTATTTTATTATGAACTATTTACTGTATTCCCTTTTTACATGGTAGTATAGTTGGAGTGGTGCTGTACAAATAAATAATGTTGTGTATGTATTGTATGTGTTTACTTATTCAGTTTTTTTTGGTCCATATGTAAAAAAAACATAAAACCAATAAAGTAAAAGTAAAAAAAAAAAGAAAGAAAAGAAGTAAAGTCCTACCGATGGGATCATAGGCCTTGTAGAGCTCAGAGGCTTCGGAGCAGTTTCCGGCCCCGGCTTTGTTCACGGCACACACTCGGTACTGATACTCGTTGTTCTCGACCAGAGCAGTAACTTTCTGTCTGGTGTCTCTGATGGTTCCCTTCACCACCTGAAACAAGAAAGAAAAAAAATAGGTTATGATGTTTACAAGATACCAATTATTAGTTTGGGATTTTTGGTTGCACTTAAAAGATGCACTGTGTAACTTTGTGTGTGTCAGAGAAGTGAAACATTTTCTAAGGTTTATTCTCATAACTGAATAAACAAACTTTCCTCAAAGGAAAATGTAGATCCCTGGAACACTGTTTGAAGTAAGAAAGCTTCCTGAAAAGTTACTGTTTCACTGTTGTTGTTTACAGCAGCAGGGCCCAAAGTTTGGTTTACAGCTATATTCTTGTTCCTGTTTCTTAAAAATAATTTAGTTTTGATGTATGATGATAGAATTATTCAATACTAAGAATTACATGTAGAGAAAATATGTTTAGTAAACTAACTGCAGGCTCTGTGAATGTAAAGAAATCCCCCTCCTCTGAAACTACACAGTGACCCTTTAAGTGGTTTTTTTTCAATATAAAGATAAGTCAGCAAACAAACCTTGAACCACTGCAGACTCTTCTTCTCTCTCTTCTCCAGAATGTATCCGTCGATGTCACTGCCTCCGTCCAGCGCCGGTCGTTCCCACGTCACTGTCATGGTCGACTTGGTGATCATGGAGACCTGGGGCTTGGATGGTTCACTTGGAGGAACTAGAGGAAAGAGAACATAAATCAGATTAGATTAAAACAACTATATTTTACATATAATTTTTGTTTATTTTTTTCTTTTTATTATTTGATTTGTGTTTGTGAGATGGTGCAAGTGTTTTTTTTGTTTGTGTGTGTTGTTTGGGGGGGGGAATGAAATTAAACATATTGTGAAAAAAAATTAAAAATAAACTATATTTTACATTGTTCTAAAAACTAATAATTTAAGAATACAAGCAAGCCAGGACTCACTGAAAGGATTAAACTTAAAGGAATACTTCCCCCATACGGAACCAGCTTTCTATCATTATAAAATCGCTATTATAATATAATGAATGAGGTTTTTTCTTCCCTCAGTCTTCCCTTGGCCCAGCTGTCCTGTTAATCCTAACCCTACATTTTTACTAGTGTAATGTCACACTAGTAATACTTTTAATATTTTTTATTTTTTGTATTTTTTTCTGTGTTGTTTTTGGATGTATTTGTGATTTTATTATAAAAAAAAAATTATACTTAATGAAAACTGTTTACTTGAAGTGTATGAAAATAAATGTATAAAATACTTAAATAAAATAATAGTGTATTTAAAAAAATAAATAATAATAATTGTTAATAATGGTAAATTAATAATTTCCTTGTTTTTCTTAACAAATGAAAGAAATGGGTGGTATGTATCGAACTGTAACCGCATTGTATTCTGTTTAACGTCTTAAAATACCAATAAAGAAACCTTGAGAGGAAAAGTTTTTTTTCTTTGTTTTGCTTACCAAATGCGTTCTTAGCCACCTTAGGCTCAGACTCCAGCGCATCTCCGACTCCATACTTGTTGACTCCGCGCACTCTGAAGATGTACTCGTTGCCTTGGATGAGTCTTTGCACGTTCACAATGCAGTCCATGAGTTTCTCTGACACAATGGACCACATGATGCGACTGGTTTCACGCTTTTCAACGATGTAATGCGTAACCATGGCGCCTCCCTCGTCGGCGGGCGGCGACCACATAATTGTGCAGTTGGTGGCGGTGACCTTCTTAAATTGGATTTCTCCAGCGGGCGGACCGGGCTTGTCTAAATAGGGGAAAGAGAGAGAAGATATTTATGCAATTTTTTCATATATTTATTTATTTATTTATTTATTTAACCTTTATTTATACTCGAGATATCATTGAGGGGTGAGCCTCATTTGAAATGATGTCGAGAAACAAAAACAACAATACATACACAATATACAACGCAAATACATCAAATACACAACAATTAAAGGTTAATTCTGTATAAACAAGGTTCATTTTTGGCAAGAGAATTAGTGTAATGGATGGATAGGATACAGTTATCTTAAGGTGAGACACTACAGCAGGTAGAAATATAGTTTTTTTACAAGCACTGATCAATTTACAGATTTTTTTTTTTTAAGACCTCTACATAATATTTTATTCGATTTATAAAATTTAACAAGACTGTATTCTAAGTCTGTTGTGTAAAAACAATAATATCTTTTATGATTTTAACTCTGGGTTCATCCAACATCCTAGATTTAGTTTTTTTAAGTGATGCAAATGTACGTATATGTTAGCAGCCTATATATTGCCAAATTTGCATATTAATTCATACATTTCCTGAAAAAAACTAATACAAAAAATATTGTTTAATTGTCAGTACCGTAATCAACTCGCAAAGTTTCATGCTGATTTCTACAAGTTAAAAATGTTTACCCTTTTCACCAGTAGTGTCTCGCCTTACTGTCAATATTAATCCAAATACCTTGAATGAGCAGCCTGACGGAAGCACACGCAGATCCCAGAGAATTTTTCACTCTAACTTCATAAGATCCAGAGGCGTGACGACTGGTTTCCCTTAGGAAGACACTGGTGGAGTCGAAAGTGTGTTTGAAAGTGAGATGGGCTGTTGGCTTCAGCTCCCTGCCATCCTTAAACCACTCGATAGTGGGCGCAGGTTTGGCTGTGATGTTAAACTTCAGCTGCACATCAGACTCGGCTCTGTACTTGACTTCACTGAGGTATTCCTGGGGCATTTCAATGTCTGGGGCACCTGGAATAGTATAAAGAAGAATACATAAATAGTTAGTTAGTTAGTTATTGACAATATAATAAAAAGTTAATGGATATTCATCTAGTCCCACATTTTACTTTACTTTTAATTTTATTTACTTTATAATGTTTTTCTGCAATTACTTTTTTCAAAATGAAACCTACCGTATGTGTCCACACATGTGGCGGGTCCGGCGATCCCTGATGGGTTGCTGACTGAACCGACAGCATTCTTAGCCATGACTCTGAACTCGTAAGTCTCGTCCTGAGTGAGACCGGTGACTGTGAAGCGTGTGTCTGTGACGTTGGTGAGATTTCCCTTGGACCAGCGGGCATTCGCTCCCTCTCTCTTCTCGATGAGGTAACCCGTAATCGGGGAACCGCCATCGTAGTTGGGTTTCTGCCACACCAGGCTGATGGAAGTCTTTGTGATGTCACTAATGTACAGGTTGATAGGTGGCTCTGTGTAAGGAACAGCGAGAGAAATCGTTATAAGACTGCTCTAAAAACTGTTGCTAAGAAGATTTTGTAGAATTTTCTTTTAAAGGTTTGGGTGTTGCACTTTTTATTTTAATTTGTTTATGTTTATGTCTATTTTAAAAGGTTTTCTCATGTATAACACCGGTTCACATGATTTAAAAATTAAGGAATAAAAAAAAATAATGAGAATGTTTTTTAAAAGTTAATCAAACAAAGAGTGAAAACAGGCAGACATCTTTTTGAAAATGAGAAGAAATTGCATTTAAGACAATATCATTACATTTTTTTAAACTCAAAACATTCAGCGCCTCTCCCCTGTCATTTTCTTAATATTCTGTGTAAAGGCAATGGGTTATTCCTGTGTAATGTGTGTATGTTTCTTTGTTTTATAACAACAACAACACCAATAATAATAATAATAATAATAATAATAATAATAATAATAATAATGCTTACCACAGGCGTCAATAGCCAGCACTGCGTCAGTGATCTTGCTGAAGGGACTGACTCCAGCAGCGTTCTCTGCCGCGACCTTGAACTCATAGATGAGACCAGCGTTGATGTTGGAGACCTTGTAGTGAGTGGCGCGGATCACCATCTTATTGACCCTCTGCCACAGGATGCTGTTCTTGTCTTTCATCTGGAGGTGGTAGCCGAAAACGTGGCTGCCACCATCAGATTTGGGCTCCTTCCACGCGACAGTGATGGTTTCCCTGGTCACTCCGGTGATTTCTGGGGTGAGTGGTGCTTCTGGGACAGCTGGAAAGGGTAAAGGGGCAAAGGTTATGGGGAGTTTGCATGTTTATCTGTAAAGAAAAATCATTTAAGCTATAGTGTGTAACTTTTTATTATATAAATGAATGTTGGTGTTACATTCAAGCCATCTCCAAACGAGTTGACACGAAGTTGAGTAAGCCTATTATCAGCTCCACAAAACTCTCTCTGTATTTCTCAGCGTTTATTAATTGATTTTTATCCTATCATTTGACAGCCCTAAACAAAATGAAATATGAAGAAAAACAGATGTCACTTACTGTATGGAAGGCTGACAGCGACAGTCTGCGAGTCGATGTGCTCGCTGATTCCATATCTGTTCTCGGCTCTGATTCTGAACTGGTACTCGAGGCCAGTGGTCAGCTTCATGATCTTCATGGTGCAGCGGGCCACGGCAGAAGACACATCCACCCAGTTAGCGTTGGTGGTCTCTCTCTTCTGGATGATGTAGTTGGTGATGGGGCTGCCTCCTTCATACGCCGGTGGTAGCCAGTTCAAGCTTACGCTATCCTCCGTGACGTCAAACATTTCCACGGGTCCGACGGGCGCACTGGGTCTGTCCAGAACCACGATGTTCACGAAGGTCTTGGTGGTTCCGCTGGTGTTGGAGGCGGTGATGTCATAACGTCCGGAGTCTCCAGCAATGCTTTCGCGCAGGGTGATTTTAATGCTGTCGAGGGTGACTTCAGAGTTGAACCTCATTGTGCCCTTGAGTATCGTATTGTCCTTGGACAGGCTGACTTTAGGCAATGGCCGACCGGTCAGCGGAATCTCGAACTTGAGGTTGGAGCCGGCTCTGACGTAGACTGTGTTGTGGGGGAAGTCCTTCATGTCCATCTCAGGAGATGCTGGATAAAAAAAAATTACAAGGCAAGACAAGTTTATTTCTATAGCACAATTCAGACACAAGGCAATTCAAAGTGCTTTACAGGGGCACGAAATAAAACATTTACAGGTTCAGGTTACAAGGAGAGTTATAGCAGGAGAAATTCGGTGCATTTACTGGTTATATGCAATAATTAAGGCGAGACACTGAATGGCAATTTATTATTTTTTCCAAGGATTTGTCGATTTTCGGATTTTTGGCTATTTTGCTTCCATAATATATCTTCTTTCATAGATAGTGTTTTTTAAATAATAAAATGAAAAAAGGCAGCACCCAAAATCTGTTCTGTAAAAACTTTGGACGCCAATATTTTGTAAAAAATTATGGCTTTATCCAACATCTATATTTTTGGTTTTTCAAGAGATCCAAATGTATCCATAAGCAATGAGTTATTGCCAATTTTACATATTTATTCAAACATTTCTGAGAAAATTGTTATTTAAAAAATTATTGTTTTAGTGTCAGTAATCAACTGGCAAAGTTTAATGATGATATCTATCTAAGTTCTACCCTATTCACCTGCATTGTTTCGCATTAAAATCACAAGAAGCTTTTACTTGTAACTTACCAAGCTGATCCTTGACCATAACGGGTGTGAGCATTTCTTTAATATCACTGAATCCGGCGTGGTTCTCAGCTCTGACTCTGAAGAAGTATTCAGCATTCTCCCTGAGGCCAGACACTGTGTAGTGGATGGACTTGGTAACTCCACACTTCACCCACTTCTCCTGGTCCTTCTCCAGAGCTTCCAGAAGGTAGCCAGTGATTCTGCTGCCTCCGTCTTGTTCTGGTTTGGCCCAGGCCACGGTGACACCGTCCTTGGTCACGTCAGTCACACCAAGCTTGGGTGGTGGGCTTGGTTTTTCTGGGAGGAACAGGACAAAATGTTTCAATTTCACTGATACTTTGGCTTAAAAAAGTATTTTGGCTTCAATACCTTTTTAAATATATCTGTCTTACTGTCACACTTGCTACAGTCACTCACTGAAAACATATCCTATCTGTATTTTCATATCGATAAATCTTAGTCTATAGCTATCGATAGCATTTTTATTAGCTACTTCACTCCACATTTAATGTCTCTTACATGTATCATTGTAATTGTTGTTTTTAAAACACGTGCTAAATAAATCTGAATCAAAATCTCAAAAATGGTCTTTTTAATTTCAACAACAATCTATAATGGTAGCAACTTGAAATTCCTTACCTGTGATCTTGCATCCCTCCTTGGTCTCGGCCGAAACACCAACACCATACTCATTCTCGCCTGTCACTCTGAAGAAGTAGACTTCTCCCTCCTGCAGGTCTAGCAACTTGTACGTGAGTCTGTGGCATGTGTCCGTCAACCTTGTCCAGCCCTTCTTGCTTGCCTCGCGGATATCAACAATGTAGTTCTTAACTGGTCCGCCTCCCTCGTTCTCTGGAGTGTCCCAAGTTACGGTAGCTGAAGTCCTAGAAACATCCTTGACACCTACATGGATGGGAGGTCCCGGGGAATCCAGGACTCTCACATTGAGTGTCAAGCTAGTGGTTCCAGCTACGTTGGACAAGGTGATGGTGTATCTGCCAGAGTCGCTGCGAGTTGCTTTCTCCATGGTGATGGACGTGAAGGTGTCCGTGGTGTCGATGACTGCACGAACTCTAAGGTCCACATCAGGCTTAGACCATGAAACAGTTGGGATGGGTTTGCCCATGAAGGGAACGGTCATTGTGAACGAGCTGCCATCCTTGACAATTAGAGTCTTTCTCATCTCATTGCTGATCTCAAAGACCGGCTCCTCCTCTCTCTCTTTGGCGACCTGTCTGTCGGACTCCTCACTGGGTTCACTGGCTCCAATCTTGTTAATGGACTTGACAACGAACACATATTCAGCTCCGGATGTCAATCCCACAACTGTAAATTCTGTGTTCTTGGTGTTCTGGACTCCGACAATCCATTCGTCATCCAAAGTCTTCCTGTACTCCACTCTGTATCCAGTCACAGGTGCTCCACCATCAAACAGTGGCCTGTTCCATGACAGGGTGGCGGTGGTCTTTGAAGAGTCAATGATCTTTGGCTTGGCAGGAGGTGACGGAAGGAACTGTGGGTCTTCAGCTTTGGTAAGTGGACAAGCGATGCTGGGAGCACTGAGGCCAGCAGCGTTCTCTGCAAACACTCTGTACTCATACTCGGCACCGTCGCGAAGTTTTGAGGCTTTGACTCTGAGGTCATAGACAGGTTTCTTGTTGACACGGCACCAGCGAAGGCCAGTCTTCTCTCTCTTCTCAATGACATAGCCAGCGATACTGGCGCCACCATCAGCAACTGGTCTTTCCCAGCAGATGGTCATTGCCTCGCTAGTTACAGCGGTGACTTCAACATTAGTGGGAGCTGCAGCGACAGTGAATGGATCCTTGGCCTGTGTTGGCTCACTCTCCAAGGCCTCGCCTTCTCCGTATTTATTGACTCCCCTGACTCTGAAGATGTACTCGTTTCCTTTGAGCAGCTTGGTCACTTTGCAGGTGGTTGCCTTCATGTCGCCATAGACAAGAGTCCAGGCAAGGCGGCTGGTCTCGCGTTTCTCCACAATGTAATGCATGATTTCAGCACCGCCATTCTCCTGAGGGGGTCCCCATGTGATGGTGCATTTCTCTGCGTTGAGGCCACTAACAGCCAAAGGTCCGGAGGAAGGTCCAGGTCTGTCCAGAACCTTAACGTTGACAGCCACGGCCCTTGTTCCTGCCACATTGTGCAGGGTAAGGACATACTGGCCAGAGTCCCTCCTGATAGCATCTCTGACAATCAGTTGGGTCGCAAAGTTGGTAGATGTGACTTCACACCTAGCCTTTGTGTCAACATCCTTTCCATCCTTAGACCATGATACGACTGGGAGTGGACGGCCTGTGATTTCTGCATCGATTTTAATGATTTCTCCAGCCTTGATGACAACCAGCTGTCTGAGGCTATCTTCCATGATAATAGTGGGAGGGTCTACATCATCTTTGACAGTGACGGCACCGGTGTTCTCTGAAGGTGCACTCAACATCTCTGCAGAATTCTTAGCAATGATATGGAAGTCATATTGGACATCTTCTACGAGGCCAGTGACATCAAAGTAAGTGTCTTGCAGGTTGTTGAAGTTACATTTCAGCCAGCGGCCATCTGGAAGTTCTTTACGCTCAACAATATAGCCAGTAATCTTTACTCCGCCATCATACTCCGGACCATCCCAGAAGAGGGAAACTGAAGTCCTGGTAACGTTGGTGACTCTAAGGTTACGTGGAGATTCACATGGATCCCTGGCTGCCACAGGATCACAGGCCTTAGTGCATGGACCAATGCCAGCAATATTCTCAGCATAGACTCTAAACTGATACTGCAGGCCTTCTTCAATGCCTGTCATCTTGAACTGGTTCTCAGCAAGCAGACCTCTGTTGACCTTGGTCCACAGGATGCTGCTTGTGTCTTTGCATTCAATGTGATAACCAGTAACAGGGCTTCCACCATCACTGGCAGGTCTGCCCCATTCCACGAGCATGCCATACTTGGTGGCATGGGTAACACAGACGTTGGTTGGAGCGCCTGGAGGCTCGAAGGGATACTGAGCGACAACAGGGGCCGAATCAATGGCATGACTCTTGCCATAACGATTCTCAGCTGCAATACGGAACTGGTACTCTGTTCCTTGATTGAGACGGGTCACCTTGATTGATGTCCTAGCTACAGTGGCTGAGACTATCTGCCATGTGGTTGTTGTAGTGTCTCTCTTCTCCACCACATAGTTGTTAATCTGGCATCCACCGTCATAGGTTGGAGGATCCCAAGACAGAGAGATGAAGTCAGCGCTCACCTCATCCAACTTAATGTTGCTGGCTGGGCCAGGTTTGTCAAGGATAATAACAGAGATTTCAGCTTTCTTGGTGCCGATTGAGTTAGTCAGTGTAATTTCATACTTTCCTACATCTTCCCTGGTTGCATCCTTGATAGTAATCTTGGATGAAGTCTTGGTAGTGAGAACATTGACTCTGGTTGTCTGCTTAAGCACCTGCTTGTCTTTCTTCCAGGACACCTCGGGATGAGGTCTGCCTCTGAAGGGGACATCAATCTTCAGGTCATCTCCTGCCTTTACACTGTATGTGTTGACAAACAGGTTGACGATGGGCTCCATGGTCATGTCTTTCACCACTACAGGGGTAGCCAGAGGTTTGGCATCACTCCTGCCCTTTTCATTAACAGCAGTCACCCTGAAGGAGTATTCCTCTCCAGTTGTGAGTCCTTCAACAGTGGCTTCCAGTGCTTTGACTTCACTGCACAGAGTCCATTTTTCATCTCCCTTGGGCAGCATCTCCACAGTGTAGTGTGTAATCTTGCTTCCTCCATCATGGTCAGGTTTCTCCCAGGAAAGGGTTGCAGTATGACGAGTAACGTCAACCAGAGTAATCTTACCAGGAGGCAAAGGAGGCTCTGACACTTTGACACTTTCTGTGGCAGCAGGAAGACCTACTCCCAGTTCATTCACAGCCAACACACGGAAATAATATCTACCTCCCTCCTGCAGGTCAGAAATGATGTATGAGTTTCTCACACAGTTGGAGGAAACGCTGGTGAAAGCCATTCTCTTCTGCTCTCTCTTCTCTACAATATAGTGAGAGATCTTCGCCCCGCCATCAATCAGAGGTGGCTCCCAAGAGATAGAGACTTGATTTTTCTTCACATCCTTAACTTCCAGGTTAGTAGGAGCGCTAGGGGAGTCCAGAACTCTGACATTGATGAAGGCTGATTTAGAGCCATTGAGGTTCTCAAGGGTCAGTACATATTTGCCTGTGTCAAATCTGTCAACATTTTCAATCACCAGCATTGTGTACGAGCTTGTGACTTCAATCTGGGCACGCTCATTGAGAGCGCCATCGGCCTTTGACCATCTGACCTCTGGCTCAGGCTTTCCTCTGATAGGCACAAACAGACGCAAGTTGGCAGAGGCACGAACATTGACCATCTTCCTCAGGTCAGAATCTAGTTCAATTTCAGGAGCCTCCGTTTTCTCAATGGTGGTAATTGACCCAGGCACATCCACATGGTCTCCTACCCCCTCAGAATTAAGAGCAAAGATGCGGAAGCTGTACTCCATATTCTCCTTTAGCATCTTTACAGTGTAGTTGGTGGCCTGGACACCAGTGTGTGATGTGCAAATGATCCATTCATCATCTCCTGCTTCCCTCTTTTCAATAATATATCCATGGACCAGTGCGCCGCCATCATAGATAGGCTTGGCCCAGGCCAGGGAGACTGTGGTGCTTGAATGGTCGGTAAATTTGGGGTTACTTGGAGGTCCTGGTGGATAAATGGCATTACAAGCCTTGATGTATGGACTTGGTGCACTATACTTTCCCACACCAGCAGCATTTTCTGCTGCGACCCGGAATTCATAGGAGTGGCCTTCTAGGAGACCAGTACATCTAAATCTCAGGTCAGTCAGCCTCTTCTTGTTGCACTTGCACCATCTGATGCCATCCTTATCACGTTTTTCAAGTACATATCCATCGATCTCATTTCCTCCATTTTCCTCTGGTCTCTCCCAGGTAACTACAATGGATTCTCCAGTGATGGCGCTGGGCTCTGGGGTGGTGGGGGCACTGGGAGTGGTGTAGGGGTTACGAGCAACAACAGGATCAGATTCCAAAGGCTCACCAACACCATATTTATTCACAGCAGTGACTCTGAAGATGTATTCATTGCCAGGCAACAATTTTGTCACTTTGTAGCTGATGGCCTGGATTTTGGGCTCAACCACTGTCCATGACAGACGACTGGTCTCTCTCTTCTCAATGATGTAGTAAGAGATACTGGCTCCACCATCATGTGAGGGATGGCTCCAGTGCAGATAACATTTCTCAGCTGTGACCCCTTTGACTTCAAGAGGGCCATCTGGAGGACCGGGCCTATCCAGAACCTTAACAGAAACTGGGACCATCTTGATACCTCCCACATTGACAAGTTTAAGAGTAAAGTTTCCACCGTCCACTCTGATGCACTCCTTGACTGTCAGTGTGGTACGTGTGATTGTAGTATTAACCTCCATTCTTGCTGTTGTTTTGTCGATCTCTTTTCCATTGTGCAACCAAACAACCTCCGGCAGAGGCTTGCCAGTATAGTCGGCATCAATGACGAATGTCTCACCAGCACTAACAACAGTCAGATCCTTGAATTTAGAATCCAATGTGGCTTCTGGGGCCTCAATTTCATCTTTGGCAGTGATTGCTCCTGTGCTCTCAGAAGGAGAACTTGTAATACCAGCAGCATTCCTGGCAAGTACTCTGAACTCGTAAACACAGTCTTCAGTCAAACCACTGACCGTAAACTGGGGTTCAAGGACGTTAGTGAAGCTGGCCTTCATCCAGCGGTTATCTGGGTGTTTCTTTCTTTCAACCACATACCCAGTGATCGCACTGCCTCCATCATATTGAGGCTTGGTCCAATTAAGTGTCACATGGTTTCTGGTGATGTCAATAGCATTAGGAGTGCCTGGTGGGTCACAAGGGTCTCTGGCTACTGTGCTCGGAGAGACCTTGCTAGCTTCGCTGACTCCAGCAATATTCTCAGCATAAACTCTGAACTCATACTCAATACCTTCTTCCAACTCTGTAGTCTTGAAACGTGTGTCTGGGATTAGAAGCTTGTTGAGTTTAGTCCACAAGAGGCTGTTCTTCTCCTTTCTTTCAAGGTGATAGCCTAGGATGGGACTACCTCCATTGTCATTGGGAGCTTTCCATTCAACAACCATGTTGTCCTTTGTTGCAGCTGATACGATTAGTGATCCTGGGGCAGCAGGTACAGTGAATGGATACTGAGCAACTACAGCTGTAGAGAGAATAGCATGGCTCTTTCCATATCTATTCTCAGCAGACACTCTGAATTGATACTCCACTCCAGTCTTCAAGTTGGTCACTTTAATGGTTGTCCTGGCAATAGTAGCAGACACTATCTGCCATGCAGTTGTGGTTGTGTCTCTCTTCTCCACAATGTAGTTGTTGATCGAACAGCCTCCGGTATACACTGGTGGCTCCCAGGAGAGATTGACATAATTAGAGCTAACTTCCTCAATGTTGACAGGGCCAGTGGGTGGACCTGGTTTTTCAAGAATCACAACAGTAATCTCCTCAGTACATGTTCCAAGAGTGCTGGTGGCTGTGATTGTGTATTTTCCAGAGTCGTCTTTATTTGCATCCTTGATGAAAAGCTTAGTAGATGAAGGAGTGCAGACAACATTTAATCTGGTCGTCTCCTTAAGGGCATGTCCATCCTTCTTCCATTCAACAGTTGGAACTGGGCGTCCAATCACTGGAATATCAACCTTCAGATCCTCACCACTTTGTAAACTATAAGTGGTGAAAGCCATCTTGAAACCAGGCACGATAGTTACATCTTTAGCAGTGACTGGTGCAGCCAGAGGCCTGGGGTCGCTCTTGCCCTTCTCATTGAAAGCTGAGATTCTGAACATATACTCATGTCCAGAACTGAGGCCTAATACAGTTCCCTCACAAGTTTTGGATATGGCAGCCACGACCCATTCCTCAGAGCCCACAGGCTGCATTTCAATGTAGTAGCCCATGATCCTGCTGCCTCCATCGTGGACTGGCTTCTCCCAGGAGAGAGAGGCAGTGGTTTTGGTCACATCGGTCAAAGTGACCTTACCGACAGGCAGAGGAGGCTCTGAGGTCTTGACTGCATCGAATGTCTCAATTCCTTGTCCCACACCAAACTCGTTCTCTGCTAACACTCTGAAATAGTACACAGTTCCCTCAGTGAGGCCAGTGATACGGTAGCTTGTCTTTGTGCACTTGTTGTCCACATTAGAGTAAACGTTCCTTGTGGACTCACGCTTTTCAACCAGGTAATTCTTGATTCTTGAACCACCATCAATAAGAGGAGGCTCCCAGTTCAGAGTGACGCTTTCCCTCTTAATGTCTTTTACGGTCAGATTCAGAGGAGCCCCTGGAGTATCCAGAACCTTAACAGAGACAAAGGCTGATTTGGTGCCAGCGCTATTTTCCAAGTTAAGGATGTATTTTCCAGCATCAAATCGGTCACAGATGTCCACTGAGAGCTGTGTTTGTTCTTCAGTAGTGTCTATCACAACTTTAGAGGGCAGTTCTCCGTCTTCCTTAGCCCAGCTGACCTCAGGGGTAGGACGGCCCTTGAATGGAATGCAGATTCTCATTGAACCTCCTGCGCGGACAACTATTCCCTTCCTGAGCACTGTATCCAGAATCATCTCTGGAGGATCAATCTTACTCATAGGTTTTACGACTCCCTCGACATCTGTGGGCTCACCAACACCCAATTTATTGATGGCACATATGCGCACCTTGTATTCCTGGTGCTCAATTAACTTTTTGATGGTAAACTTGGTAGCATTTACTCCAGAGGCTGGGGTGCATATGGTCCACTCCTCTTCTTCAGCTTTGGTAATTTCAACAGCGTATCCCTGAATATCACAACCTCCATCATAGATGGGACGATTCCATGCCACAGTGACTGAGTCTTTGGTATTGTCGACCACATGGCCGTTGGTGGGACAGCCTGGTTCAAACATGGGGTCGCAAGCCTTGAGGTAGGGTGTAGCTGGGCTGGGCAGACCCACTCCAGCTGCATTCTCAGCAGATAGCCTGAATTCATATTCATGGTCCTCAGTCAGTCCTGTTACTCTGAAACGCAAGTCTGTTACTCTGCGTTTGTTGCACTTGGTCCACCTGATTCCAGCTCTGTCTCTCTTCTCAACCACATAACCAGCAATCTCACTTCCTCCATTGCTTTCAGGACGGTTCCAGCAGACAGTCATGGAATCCCTGGTGACGTTAGTGATCTCAAGCTCCGTAGGTGAGCCAGGAAGAACAAATGGATTTCTCATGATAACTGGAGATGATTCAAGAGGCTCTCCCACCCCATATTTGTTGACAGCCAGGACTCTGAAAATGTACTCATTTCCCTTCAACAGCTTAGTAACCTTCATCATGGTAGCTCCACAGTCACTGGAGACCACAGTCCATGCCAAGCGGCTGGTTTCTCTCTTCTGAATGACGTAGTGAGAAATGCTAGCTCCTCCGTCGTGCCTGGGTGGAAGCCATGACAATGAGCACTTCTCCTCAGTGACGTTGCTGACAGTTAGAGGTCCCTGTGATGGGCCTGGTCTGTCCAGGACCTTCACACTGAATGGAACAGTCTTACTTCCAGCCACATTAGTAAGAACCAGTGTGTACTGTCCACCGTCCACTCTAATGGCATCCTTAACAACGAGCAAGGCCTTAAAGTCTGTGTTTTTGATCTCAGCTCTTGCTGAGTTTTCAACTTCAACATTTCCCTTGAACCACTGGGCTGTTGGGATGGGCTTTCCTTCTACAATGGCTTCCAGATTGAAGGTCTCTCCAGCATTGATAACAATGGTCTGGTTGTACATAGCATCTGTCTCACACTTAGGTGTTTCAACTTCATCCCTGGCAGTGATAGAGCCTGTGCTCTCGGAGGGCTTGCTCACAGCACCAGCTGCATTTCTTGCAATTATTCTGAAGTCATATTTACTGTCTTCTGTCAGGCCAGTAACTGTGAATTCAAGTTCAATTACGTTTGCAAAGCTAGCCTTCATCCACTTTCCTTCAGGGAGGTCACGTTTTTCCACTACATAGCCAGTGACTAAGCATCCACCATCATACTGTGGAGGGGTCCATGTCAGCTTCACTGAGTGCCTGGTAACAATCACAGCCACAGGACGGCTAGGAGGATCACATGGGTCTCGGGCTACGTAAACCTCAGAGACTTTGCTGCATTTGCCAATGCCAACAATATTCTCAGCATACGCTCTGTACTCATACTCAATTCCTTCCTCAAGAGGAGCAGATTTTAACCTGCAGTCTTGGATGAGCATTTTGTTGATCTTGGTCCAGAGGATACTGTTCTTCTCTTTCCTCTCCAGATGGTAGCCCATGATAGCACTGCCTCCATCAGATGGGGGTTTGTGCCACTCAACTACCATATAGTCTTTAGTGTATGAAGAAACAAATGGTGTTCCTGGTGGGCCAGGCTCCTGGAATGGATACTGGGCCAACACTGGGTCTGAAAGGATTGCATAACTCTTTCCATATCTATTCTCAGCAGAGATTCTGAACTGGTATTCAGCACCTGTCTTCAGATTGGCCACTTTAAGTGTTGTTCTTGCCACAGTGGCAGAAACAACCAGCCAGTTGGTTGTCGTTGTGTCTCTCTTCTCCACCACATAGTTTGAGATTGGGCAGCCGCCTGTATATGTAGGAGGTTCCCAGCTAAGAGTGATACTCTCAGCACTGATGTCCTCCATCTTGAGAGGGCCTGTTATTGGGCCTGGTTTGTCAAGGGTAATCACCTCAATAGTGGCATCCTTGGAAAATTGGGCATTGGCAACATTGATGCTGTACATGCCTCCATCATCTTTGGTGGCATCCTTTATGGTGAGAGTGGTGTGTTGTGCTGCGTCAGTGACATTGACTCTGGTGGTCTGCTTAAGGGCAGCTCCATCCTTGGTCCAAGTAATGGTTGGCTTTGGATGACCAGCGACTGGGACCTCTATCTTGAGGTCATACCCCACCTGGACACTGTAGGTGCTCACTTTGGGTCTGACAGAAGGTTCAATCACAAGGTCCTTTGTGACAACTGGGTAAGCCAGTTGTCTGGCGTCACTTCTGCCTTTGATATTTACAGCAACAACTCTAAACTGGTACTCTTCTCCCTTGAGTAGGTTTGCCACAACAGTCCCCAGTGTTTTCACAGTGGAACACACAGACCAAGCTTCACTGTCCTTTAATGCAATCTCAACTTCATAGCAACTGATCCTGCTGCCACCGTCATGGTCAGACTTTTCCCAGGAGAGTGCTACAGTGGTACTGGTGACATCAACAACACTGACTTTGCCAGGTGGCTGAGGCTTCTCAGATACTCTAATTGGATCCATAGTTTTAGCTTGCAGACCAATACCATACTCATTCTCAGCCCGGACTCTAAAGAAGAAGACTCCACCTTCAGGAAGAGGCTCAACTTTCCATGACATCTTGTTGCAGGTGGTGATGGGAGAGTAAACTTTCCTGGTGCTCTCTTTCTTCTCAAGAATATAATGCTTAATCTTTGAGCCACCATCCAGAAGTGGAGGCTCCCATGTGAGAGTGACCGAACTCTTGGTGACCTCTTTCACTGTGAAGTTAGTTGGTGGACTAGGTGAGTCCAGGACTCTGACACTGATGAAGACTGACTTCACTCCACTTGCATTCTCTGCAGTCAGGGTGTACTTGCCACTGTCAAATCTGTCCACATTCTCAATGACAAGTGAAGCGTAGTTTCCAGTATTGTCAATCTGGGCAGTCTCATTAAGCTCACCATCAGCCTTGCCCCATTTCACCTCAGGAGCTGGACGACCTCTAACAGGAACATACAGCCTGAGAGTGCTCGCTGCTCTAATGTTGATCATCTTTCTCATATCTGCATCCAGATCAAGATCGGGTGCCTCAAGCTTCTCCTCCAGAAGAATCTTTCCTGGGAAATCAGCATGCTCACCAACACCTTCTTTGTTGATGGCACACACTCTAAATTGGTACTCGTGTTTCTCCAGAAGCTTTTTCACTGTAAACTTAGTCTCTGTGATTCCAGCAGGAGGAGTGCACATAAACCATTCATCAGATGCACAATCGTGGGCCTCAACCATGTAAGCCTGAACCTCACAGTCACCATCGTAGATGGGCTTGCCCCATATCAGGGAAACGGTTGACCTAGTTGTGTCCACCACCTTGGGGTTATTTGGTGGGCCTGATATGAAGGAAGGATCCACTGCTTTGTAGTACTCTGTTGCTGGACTAGGTGTTCCAACACCTGCAGCATTTTCAGAAGAAAGTCTGAATTCATAGTTGTGGTTTTCTATTAGCCCTGTCACTCTGAAGCGAAGCTCAGTCACGTTGCGCTTGTTGCACCTTGTCCATCTCACACCGTCCTTGTCACGTTTTTCAACAACGTATCCCGAGATGGGGCTGCCACCATCATGTTCAGGTCTCTCCCAGGTTACTACCATGGAGTCTTTGGTGATTGTGGCGACATCTACCTCTGTTGGTGGGTCTGCGGTTACAAATGGATTTCTGGCAATCATCGCCTCAGATTCCAGAGGCTCACCAACTCCATATTTGTTGACTGGAATCACTCTGAAAATGTACTCATTACCAGGAAGAAGTTTTGTGATCTTCAGGTTCAGTGTCTGAACTTTTTGTTCTACTACAGTCCAAACCAATCGGCTAGTTTCTCTCCTCTCAACAATGTAATGGGAAACATCACTTCCTCCATCTTGCAAGGGAGATTTCCAAGAAATGCAGCATTTCTCATTGGTGACTCCATATATGGTGATTGGGCTGTCGGGTGGACCTGGTCTGTCAAGGACCTTGACATTAATGTTAACAGATTTCTCTCCTCCCACATTCTTAACAAGCAAAGTGTACTGACCACCATCGACACGGATAGCTTCTTTAACAACCATACGGGCTGTAAAGTCTGTGTTCTTGAGTTCTAGGCGAGCTGCTTCAAGGATTTCTTTGCCCTCCTTCAGCCAGTGTATAGAGGGTACAGGCTTGCCAGAGACACCAGCCTCAAGTGTGAATGTCTCTCCAGCATTTACCACCACAGCCTGGGAATACTTAGCTTCCAGGTCAATCTTGGGTGGATCCACTTCATCCCTAGCAGTGATGGCTCCAGTAGAATCAGAGGGAAGGCTGGAAACCCCTGCTGCATTTCTAGCGATGACACGGAACTCATAAATCTGATCTTCAGTAAGTGCTGTGACAACAAATTGAGTCTCAATGACGTTGGCAAAACTGGCCTTCATCCATCGGCCAGCTCCTTCCTTCTTCTCAACTACATAGCCTGTGATCTTGATGCCGGCATCATACTCAGGTTTGGTCCATCTGAGTGTTACTTGGTTTCTTGTCACAATGACAGCTTCTGGTTTTCCTGGTCTGTCACAAGGATCTCTGGCTACTTGCATTTCAGTCAGTTTACTGACTTTGCTGAGGCCGACAATGTTCTCCGCATAGACTCTGAACTCATATTCAATACCCTCCTCGAGGCCAACAGCCTTGAATCTGGTCTCTGGAATAATTTGTTTGTTCTGTTTCACCCAGAGTAAACTGTTTCTCTCTTTGAGCTCTAGGTGGTAGCCCAGAATTTGGCTTCCACCATCATTGCTGGGTTTCTCCCACACAATCACCATAGTCTCCTTGGTGGCTGACTGGACCACAACAGAACGTGGATTGCTGGGCACTTCAAATGGATACTGAGCAACAATGGTATCAGAGAGCAGGACTGATGACTTGCCATATCTATTCTCTGCAGCAATCCTAAACTGGTACTCCAATCCTGTCTTTAGACGGGCTGCCTTTACAGTAGTTCTTGCCACTGTAGCAGACACAATCTGCCAGTTAGTGGTAGATGTGTCTCTCTTCTCAACAACATAATTGTTGATGCTGCAACAACCATCATACTCTGGTGGATTCCAAGACAGTATCACGCTGTCAGCAGTTACGTCGTCCATTTTGATTGGGCCAGTTGGAGGACCAGGCTTATCTAGAACAACAACATTTAAATCAGCAGATGCCTCTCCAGCTGAGTTTATCAGTTTGATATTGTATGTTCCAACATCATCTCTGCAAGCCTCCTTAACAACCAGTAGAAGGTGTTTCTCTGTGGCTTCAGCATTTACTCTTGTTGTCTCCTTGAGAGCAACGCCATCTTTAAGCCAAGTTGCTGTAGCCTTTGGACAGGCAGCATATGGTATATCTATTTTCAGATCATCTCCTGCTAGCACGCTGTATGTGCTGAACAGCTCTTTGAAGATTGGTGAGATGATCAGGTCTTTAGCTACCACAGGTGCATTGAGGGCACGTGGGTCACTAACTCCTTTTTCATTGGCGGATGAGATACGGAACATGTATTCTTCTCCCTGTGTAAGTCCAGTTACAAGAGCTGCGTTGGTTTTAACCACCATGACCTGGGTCCACTTCTCGCTGCCTTTACCCTGCATCTCAACAATATAGCCTGTGATTCTGCTGCCACCATCATGGTCAGGCTTTTCCCAGGAAAGTGATATGCTGGTGCTGGTAACTTCACCCAGGGAGACTTTGCCTGGTGGTAGAGGCTTCTCTGACACTTTAATTGGTTCCAGAGTCTCTACTGGGAGGCCAATACCGTATTCGTTCTCTGCCAGGATTCTGAAGAAGTACATCTTTCCTTCCTCAAGATCTCCAATTTTCCAACTAGACTTATGGCAGCTGGCACAGACGGTTGAGTAAGCCTTTCTGTTTGACTCACGCTTCTCCACAATGTAGTTTCTAACTCTGGAGCCGCCATCAATGAGAGGTGCATCCCAAACAAGGGAAACTGAATCTCTAGTGACCTCTCTGAGAACCAGATTTTGAGGTGCTCCAGGAGTATCCAGTACCCTGACATTGACATAGGCTGTCTTGCTTCCAGAGGCGTTCTCTACAGTCAGAAGGTATTTACCTCCATCAAATCTGTCAACAGTTTCTACCTGAAGAGTGGTGAATGATGAGGTAACTTCAATGTTAGCTTTATCCAGGGATTCTCCATGTTCTCTTGACCATTTCACTTCAGGTGCTGGTCTGCCTGTAATGGGGACGAAGAGTCTGAGTGTGCCACAGGCTCTGATGGCGACCACCTTACGCAGCTCAGCTCCAAGTTCAATTTCTGGGGCAAGCAATCTGTCTTCAGCCTTGGGGGTTCCAGGCACAGCAACAGGTTCTCCCACTCCTTCACAATTAGTAGCACAGATGTTAATTTTGTAATCTTGGTTTTCCTTCAAGTTGGTGATTGTGAAGGAAGTGGCTGTCCATCCCTTCTTGGGAGTGTGAATTGTCCATTCATCCTCTTCAGGCAGACAGGTCTCCACAATGTAACCAGTGATATCAGAACCACCATCATAGACAGGCTTGTTCCAAGCAAGAGTAATGGAAGACTTGGTAGTGTCCAGCACTCTGGGGTTACCTGGAGGTCCAGGCTGGAAGATGGTGTCTACAGCTTTGTAGAATGGACTGGAAGGACTAGGCTGACTTAGTCCAGCATTGTTCTCAGCAAATACTCTGAATTCATAATCGTGTCCTACTGTGAGGCCTGAGACCTTGAATCGCAGATCTGTTACAGTCCTCTTGTTGCACTTGACCCAACGCAGGCCAGTCTTATCCCTTCTTTCAATTACGTAGGTGTTTAATCTACTTCCTCCATCATGTTCAGGGCGCTCCCAGCATACAACCATGGAGTCCCTGGTAATGGTGGTAACTTCAGGCGACTGTGGTGGATCACTTGGCACATAGGGGTTGGCCATGATGATAGCTTGAGACTCGATAGGTTCACCCACGCCATACTTGTTGACAGCCATGACTCTGAAGACGTACTCATTGCCCTTCAGAAGCTTTGTGACCTTGAACCTGTTTGCTTGAAGGTCTGTGGCCAAGTTTGTCCATGCCAACCTACTGGTCTCACGCCTCTGAAGGATGAAATACTCTATCTTGGCACCTCCATCGTGTGTTGGATGAAGCCAGTTAAGGACACATTTCTCAGCAGTGACGTCAGTAACAGTGAGGGAGTCTGGTGGTCCGGGTCTGTCGAGCACCTTTACATTGTATGTGAACTTGGCAAAGCCACCGGGATTGCTGGCAGTCACAACAAAGGCACCGCCATCCTTCCTCAGGGAATCTTTGTTTAATAGAGTAGTGTGGAAGTCAGTTGTCTTTATCTCTAGCTTGGCTGTATCTATAAGCTCCTTTCCATCCTTGGTCCATACCAGAGATGGGAGTGGCCTGCCAGTCACACTGGCATCCAGTTTGAACACTTCTCCAGCCATGACAACAACAGTGCTGCTAAATGAAGCATCAATATCAAGCTTGGGCTCTTCAATGTCATCTCTGCAAGTGACTTCCTCTGATGACTCTGATGGAGCACTGGTGGCACCAGCTGAGTTTCTAGCAACCACACGGAATTCATAAGTTGAATCCTCGGTCAGGCCACTGATTGTGTAGACTGTTTCAAGGATGTTGTTGAAGTTGGCTTTGAGCCAGCGTCCATTGGGCATTTCTCTCCTCTCCACTGTGTATCCAGTGATGGAGAATCCACCATCTCCCTCTGGCCTGGTCCATGACACTGTCACTTCATGTCTGGTGATATTCAATGCCACTGGCCTGCCTGGCGGGTCGACTGGGTCCAAAGCATACATAGTCTCAGAGGGTTTGCTTGGTTTGCTGAGACCGGCCATGTTTTCAGCGGTAACACGATGCTCATATGCAATTCCATCAACAAGGCCTGTTGATTTGAAGATATTACCGACAACAAGCGCTTTGCTGTTCCTCTGCCACAAAATGCTGTTTTTCTCTTTTCTGTCCACGTGATAGCCTAGGATTGGACTGCCTCCATCAGAGGAAGGCTCGTTCCAGCTCAAAACCATGGAATCCTTGTTGAAAGATGTAACCACAGGAGTGCCTGGTTGGTTTGGCACATTAAATGGATAGGCTGCCAGCACTTGTTCAGAGACAATGCATGGTCCGATGCCATATCTGTTCTGGGCCTTGACACGGAACTGATATATGGTTCCAGTGTGCAGGCGAGCTGCCTTGAATGTGGTCCTGATCACTGTTGCTGCCAGCTCCACCCAGGAAGTACCAGTAGTCTCCCGCATCTCAACAATGTAGTTGTTGATGGGAACACCTCCATCGCTCTCTGGTGCCTCCCAGGACATGAGAACGTAATCACAAGAAACCTCTTCCAGCTTGATGGGACCAGTGGGAGGACCTGGAATGTCGTGAACCAGGACTGTGATCGTCTCCTCCACTGTACCTAGCATGTTCTTTCCAATGATGGTATACGGGCCTTCGTCACTCCTCTTGATCTCACCGATGTTGAGGATAGTTGATGTTTGTGTGGTTTCAATGTTGATTCTTTGTGTCTCCTTGAGCACTGTCTCTCCCTTCTTCCAGGAAACAACAGCCTTTGGTTTGCCGAGTACGGGGATCTCCACCTTGACGCGGTCCCCTGCCTTGGCAATGACTGTCTTCTGGTAGACTCCACGTAGGTCAAAGGAAGGAGCGGAACTCTGCTCTTTGATTACAGCAGGCCTGCTCTCACGTGGGTCGCTCCTGCCTGAAGCATTGACCGCCATTATGCGGAAGGTATATTCTGCGCCCTCAATCAGATCTGGGACAATGTAGTCCAGGGCCTTGATAGTTGTCACATGGACCCACTGCTCAGTATCCTTCTTTTGGACCTCAATGACATATCCAGTGATCAGGCTGCCACCATCATGCAGGGGCTTTGTCCATGCCAGGCTGGCACTGTCGGCTGTCACATCTGTGACATACAAGTTCTCCGGTATAGAGGGGGCCTGGGACACCCTAATTGGCTCAGGGGTTTCAGCGGGCTCACCAACGCCCAAGTCATTCTCAGCAGAGATACGGAAGTAGTAGTAAGCTCCCTCCTCAAGGTCTGTGAACTTGTAGGAACACTTCGACCATGCAGTGCTAAGAACTGTGTAGGCCTTCTTGGTGGCTTCTCTCTTTTCAATAACATATTTGTGAATCTTAGAACCACCATCGATTATGGGGATTTCCCACTGGAGGGTGATGCTCTTCTTTGTGATCTCTCTAGGTTTGAGGTTGACTGGTGGTCCTGGCGTGTCCAGAACCTTCACGTTAACGAAGCCGGTCTTCTTTCCAGCAACGTTCTCCAGACAGAGGTTGTACTTTCCGGCGTCGTATCTGGTGCAGTCAGAGATAACCAGGAGAGTGTAGGACTCTGTGGTATCAATGTGTGCACGTTGTTTCAGGTTGGTATCATCTTTGCTCCATGTTACTTCAGGAACAGGAAGGCCTCTGATTGGCACAAACAGACGGATTGAAGCACGGCACCGGACCACCAGGGTTCTCCTGCATTCGGCATCCAGCTCAAAGTCTGGCACTGTCTCCTGGTCCACCAGTTCAATCACCTTCTCAACCTCTGCTGGTTCGCCAACTCCTTCTGAGTTGATAGCGGAGACCCTGAAGTGGTATTTTCCTCCTTTTTGAAGTTTTGCAATAACGTATTCAGTAGATTTCAATGTGTACTGGGTCTCTAACTCCCAATCATCATGTCCCTCTTTCTTGTACTCAACAATATATCCATCTACGTCAAGACCACCGTCATAGTGGGGTCGGCCCCAGGCAAAGTTGGCTGTGGTTTTTGTGGTGTCCTTAATTCTGGGGTTGGATGGAGGACCAGGTGGATCTAATTAAAAAAGGAAAACAGAAGTTTAAAGATGTTTATGGGTTTTTATAAATATGTTTGATATGCATTTTCTGACTTTTCTGTGTATGCAACATTCCCATTTTAGAATATAATTCAAAATTAGATGAGTCCAGTGTTACTTACACACAATGTCCCTGGTCATCACAGCGGGGCATGGCTCGCTTGGCTCCCCGAATCCAGCCTTGTTCTCAGCAGTCACTCTAAACTCATACTCGATTCCTTCGCTCAGACCTTGCACCTTAAAGCGCAGGTCAGGGACAGACCTCTTGGAGGCCCTCACCCATCTCATTCCTCTCTTCTCTTTCCTCTCTACACTATATCCTCTGATGTCACTTCCACCGTCATTTACTGGTCTCTTCCAAGAAATGGTAACAGCGGTCCTACTGACGTTATCAACCTCTGGGATGGAGGGTGGACCTGGTGGGCCTGGGAAAACAAAATATGCAAGAACATTTTGGTCAGTTATACTTTGCGCTAATTAAACGCCACACTCAAGCAGAAAATATACAATTATTTCACTCTGATACAGTGCAGTGCCGTTATTAGTGGACCTTAGAGGTAATTGTATTTCCAGATTATTTTCTCGAAATGCATATTTTAAAAACACAAAAGTTCCTCCTCTCATATGATGTCTCCCATGGCCCTAATACTCCTCAGTAAAAATATATTATCTAAATTGTATTACATTAAAAAAAATATATATATAAACAACACAAACTTACCATAGCTGTTTTCCATTTTGACTGGACCAGACTGGCTCGAGTCTCCAGTGCCGTACTGGTTCACACCCATCACTCTGAATATGTACTCGTTGCCCTTGATCAGTTTGCCGGCTACATATCTGCAGTCCATTATGTTCTCAGCGAGCTTGGTCCACGTCAGGCGGCTGGTCTCTCTCTTCTCCAGAATATAAGACTTGATGGTAGCGCCTCCATCCTCCTGTGGTGGAAGCCAAGTCAGCGTGCACTTTGCAGCTGAGATGTTACTAGCTTCGATGGGGCCTGGTGGTCCGGGCACGTCGAGGACCTTAACCTTAACACGCTCTTCCTTAATACCGAAGGGGTTGCTAGCTGTGATGACGTACTCTCCTGTGTTATTTCTGCTTGCATATTTGATAGCCAGAGTTGAGGAGGTTGGGGTGCTGGAGATTGTGACGATGTCAGAAGTCTTGAACTCGCGACCTCCCTTTGACCATACAGCCGTAGGAGGAGGTTTGCCCACAATCTTTGACGCACTGATCACAATGGTGTCTCCAGCCCTGACTGATACACCGTCCTTCATGTCCGGGTCAATAGTGATGGTCGGGGACTCTGCAGAGACGACGAAAGGAAGAAAGTTGCATTATAATTGTCTATAGATCTCATAAATTCAAATTCTTGACTTCTAAGGTGAGATACTACAGGTTAATATGGTTAAAATGTTTAACTTATACATATCATCATGGACCTTGGCCAGTTCATTCCCGATATTAAAACAATATACAATACATTTTGGACCTTTGATTTACTAGTTTGAAAGATTACATGTTATGGAAGCAAAATATGGAACCAAAAACCTCAAAATTGACCAGTACTTAAAAAAAACAACAATGCCTTTTCCCTCTAGTTTCTCACCTTAAGATTTCTGATATTTGTAAGACTAATGCTATTGTTACTGTTCAACTTACCATACTCATCCTTGCAGGTGAGGAGCTCTGTACATTCTGAAGGCACACTGATTGCACCTGCAGCATTCTTGGCCCGGATCCTGAACTGATACTGGGCACCTTCTGTCAGGTCTGGAACTGTGAAAGCACACCCGTGTATGTTGACGTGGTTAGCCTTAGCCCAGGCCTTTCCACCAGCCTCCATCTTCTCCACCATGTAGCCGACTAGCTTGTGGCCACCATCGTATTTCGGAGGAGTCCAAATGAGAGTGACTGTATTTCTCGTGACATTAATCACCTCAGGATTGCCAGGAGGATCTAAAAACAGCACAAAAATAATGTATTTTATTAAGACGTACAGAAAACACGTAATTCTAAAAAATAGCAATTTTCTATATCTCGCACTCCAGTACATGTGTCTAAAAATGTTTGAATATCAATGAAAAGTAATTTTCTTCCGTAATTTAATTGAAAAAGTAAAATTTCCATATATTCTAGATTCATTACACATGAAGTGGAATTAATCTAGAATAAACACACTTTTAAAAAGGTTGATATTTCTCTATTATAAATCCCTTTTTTAGTTTGGTTTTATGTCATATTCATTTACGAGATTTTTGATTCCATGATTTTTTTTTAGATGCCCCTGTGCACAACGAACAAAGTTGTGTGAACCGCAACAGTGTTATGTTATGTACAGCTCCGGAAAAAAACTAAGAGACCACTCCAAATATTCAGTGTCTCTCGTTTTACTATCTACAGGCATATGTTTGAGTCGAATGAATATTTTGGTTTTATTTTACAAAATACTGACAACATTTCTACCAAATTCACAATGAAAATATTGTCATTAAGAGCATTTCCATAAAGTAATGTAGAGATGAAGATTGAAGAAAAACCCAGACTGGTCTCTTTATTTTTTCCAGAGCTGTATATTGTTGAATGTTTTTGAAATGTGAAAAAGACTTAATTGATTGAACTCACCAATAGGATCCAGTGCGACCACAGCCTCTGTGACCTTGCTTGCCCTTCCTAGTCCGGCCATGTTCATAGCTATCACTCTGAACTCGTACTCTAGACCTTCAGTCAGTCCAGTGACTCTGCACTCCTTTACTCTCAGAGGAGTCTTACTGGCACGCTTCCACATCAGACTGTTCCTTTCCTTATACTCCACATGATAGCCTGCAAGAAAACACACAAAATAAGTTATTTCTGTTCTGCTATGATGCCCATGCTTTACTATAAGGCTGCACAATTCATTGAAATTTTATCAGGATTTTTGTTTTATTCTATACCAGGTGAAGTATCAATTTTGTATTTTTCCTTTTTTTTTCCTTAACTTATTCTTAATTTTTTATTGTGAATCAATTGTGCAGATATTTTAGACCTATTTACAATTTTTCAAATCGCAGGAACGTGCATTATTTGTCTTGTCTAATCCAAATGGAGTGCTTGGACATATGTCACCTTGATGTAACAAAAAACAAAACGTGAAAAATAAAGTATCAAAAATCAAAAATTCTAATAAAAGTCTGTTACCGGTGATTGGGGAGCCGCCGCTGTCCCTTGGATCATTCCAGTTCAAAATGGCCGACTCATGGCGGATGCTCATGATCTCTGGGGGAGCCGGAGCCTCGGGCACATCTGGAAGAAAAAATGGTAATGATTGTTATTTCACTTATTCAATAAATATTTGTAGAAATAAGAGTCAGTATGTTGAAATAGGGAAAAGGGACACTAGTATCAAGAACAGTGCAATTTTTACTGAAACTTTTTTCACATATTAAAAGGTACAGTGTGTATTAACATGTATTTTGGCATCATCTAGGGGTGAGATAGTGGATGTTAACAACATTCCCTTGCTAACCCCTCCCCTTTGGTAGAATTTACAGAAGCTACGGTGGCCTTCAAGGACAAGAAGCTATAGTTACTAAAGATGGCATCATCCACCACTGCCTCAAGTCTTTCCACAATATCAAGTGATGAGGTGAAGATGTATTTAGTTATTTATTCTATAGTACTTCTTCTTCTTGGTCTTCCAACAGGTGCATTTCCCAATATGCCCCAAATCCACCTATATCACATTTATTTCCTTTTACTTTTTGTTGTTGAAAACTTTCAATAGATTTGCTGGACATTTAGATGTAAACCTAGCTATTGTTTCAGCCCAAAATAATAATATACTTTTAAGCTAATTAATTCCTAAGGATGTGTGTTATATACTCACTGAATGGATGCTGGGCGATGATGGGGTCAGACCTCAGGTGCTCTCCAACCCCGTACTTGTTCTCTGCAAACACTCTGAAGATGTATTCCGTTCCATCGTGGAGCCTTATCACCCTCATGGAAGTCTTCTGAATAGCCGAAGCTACGGTGGCCCACTTGCTATCGGTGGTCCTTCTCTTTTCCACGATGTAGTTAGAAACCTCCGCTCCTCCGTCGTCTGCGGGCGGTCCCCACTCCAAGGAAAGGCTGTCGGCGGTGACTTCATCGAACGTAATGGGTCCGGTACAGATGCCTGGTTTGCCCACAACTTTAATGGTGAACTTGCAGTCCTTCATGCCGACGCTGTTCCTCACGTGAATGGTGTAAGTGTCTGCGTCGGAGCGTTGGCAGTCCCTGATAAGTAGAGTAGTGAAGCCCGGGGATGATTCAACACACATGCGGCCAGTATCGCCTATCATGCTGTCAGCCTTCTTCCAGTTGGTGGTGGGGTAAGGCACGCCGCAGATGGGGATGTTGATACGTGAGGTGCTTCCCTCTTTCACTATCTGACAGCCGTCCTGCAGAGCGCTCAAGTTGCATTCAGGTTGCACTGGAAATGAAAGATGATTTTTTTTTTTCATTAGATGAACCTTGGAGGCAATAGCAAAACAAAAAGCTGTTAATCCTACTAATGCTATTTCACATGCTCCTCAGAAATATCTCACAGAAAAGTTTTCAAGTTTTTTGTATCCATTTTTTTTTCTCAGATTTTTTTATTGCTCATACGTTTAAATCTATGTTTGTATTATTTGTTCAAGAAATTGACTCATTTATCTAATTTTTTTTAACACTTAAGCTGATAACTTACCAAACTGGTCCTTGGCTACCACAGTGAGCTCAGTGGGCGGCCCCTCTCCCGACTCGTTCAAAGCCTTGACTCTGAAGAGATATTCCTTTCCGTCGGTGAGTTCTCCGATGGTGTGTGTGTTGTTCTTTCCCTTCATGATCTCCTTCCACTTCTCCTCTCCTTCGCTCTGCTCTAGGATGTAAGCGCTAATGATGCTACCGCCGTCGCTTAGCGGCTTCTTCCAGCCGAGAACGATGGAGTCTTTGGTGGTTTTCACGGCTTTGAAGTCTGTCACTGCACCAGGTTGTTCTGAAAGAGGAGGATAGATAGATAAAAGAGTTAAAAACCTACTTCACCGGTGGAAATATGAAGGTGTATTGAACTCTGAGATCTTTTGTAGTATAAATGTGCAATTTTTTTTTAAAATCGGTTCATCCTAGCCTGAGAAAAGGCAGAAAGAGTGTTTTATGGTCTCACTGTCTAACCCTACAGTTTACTAGTGTGACATCACATATAGAAATCTTCATGAAACTTTGCCAGTTGATTACCGAAATTAAAACTATAATTTGTTTGTACAAGAAAAAGGTAATAAAATAAAATAAAATAAAACAACACAAAACAAAACAAAATAAAATAAAATAAAATAAAATAAAATTAAATTAAATTAAATTAAATTAAAATAAAATTAAATAAAATTAAAATCTTTGCATAAACTACTTGTATGTACCTGATGCGCGGACGCTGCCGGCGGTCTCACAGCCCTCTCCGATGCCGTAGGCGTTTTCAGCGAGGACCCTGAAGCAGTAGGCCTGGCCCGCCTCCAGGTTGGGGATTCTGAAGGAGATCTTATGGCAGTTGGCTTCCACACAGGTCCAGGCCTTACGCTCGGCCAGACGTTTCTCTACCACGTAACTCTTGACGGGGCTGCCTCCGTCTAACAGCGGGCATTCCCAGCTGATACTGGCGTGGCTCAATGAGGTTTCCTTCACCACTAGGTTCATAGGGGGGCTAGGAGTGTCTGCATGGGAAAGAAAAGCAGAGGTTTCGTTATCAGAGCAGACTGTTTCGATGCATGAATTGTTTTTGTCTGTACCAGGAAATAATGTCGGGAAGTGCAGAGGAATCAGAGGAAAAGAGAAAATCGATTTACTTGACAGGTCGGAGAGACAGAGATGAAATGTGTCAGAGAGAGGGGAATGACATGCAGAGAACGACCCGGGCTGGATTCTAACCCGGGTCTGCTGTGAAGAGGACAGACAGTCAGGAGGAGGGGGGGGGGGGCTAACTCTAACCAATACACCACGAGCACCCCCCTAATTTATCACCAATTTTTAACACAATCTAACCAATGCCTTTAACAGTGTCTTAAGGCAAGGCAAGGCAAGTTTATTTCTATAGCACAATGCAGACCAATTCAAGGCCATTCAAAGTGCTTTACAGGGGCAAGATTAAAAATACACAATACACATTTGAAAAGAGAATGAATAGAAATAAAACATTTAAAAGCTAATGAGCAGAAATCTTACCGAGAACCTTGACCACGATGGTGTAGCTCTTAGATCCGCTGCCGTTCTCCAGTGACAGAACGTATTTCCCGGCGTCGTATCTGTTGACGTTTTCTATCATGAGAAGAGTGTCCCACTCCGAGGTCTTTATCAACAGACCCTGTCGCTCACGCAGGTTAGCGTCAACTTTAGTCCAGGTCACCTTTAAAATCAAAATCAAGTCAGTTGTTATTTATATTTCCATAGCCCAATATTGAACAATAAAACCCTCTATGTATCTATCTATCTATCTATCTATCTATCTATCTATCTATCTATCTATCTATCTATCTATCTATCTATCTATCTATCTATCTATCTATCTATCTATCCATTTGTCTGTCTGTCTGTCTGTCTATCTATCTATCTATCCATTTGTCTGTCTGTCTGTTTGTCTGTCTGTCTGTCTGTCTGTCTATCTATCTATCTATCTATCTATCTATCTATCTATCTATCTATCCATCTATCCATCTCTCTATCTATCTATCTATCTATCTATCTATCCATCTATCCATCTATCTATCCATCCCTCCCTCCCTCCCTCCCTCCCTCCCTCCCTCCATCTATCCATCTATTAAAATAGTAAGGAAAGTGAACAGACCTTTGGAGCGGGTCTTCCCTTCAATGGGACGTAGAGTCTCATAGTGACACCGGCGCGAAGAACCAAAGCCTTCCTGAGGTCAGCGTCAAGCTCAGCCTCAGGAGGAACTAGAGAGAAAGAGAAAAGATTGATTCACTTATTTGTAAATATTTTTTCATCACATTGTACATTGCACATTTCAATTTAACTTATCTACTTTTTACTTTCTATTCTATTCTATATAGACTGTTTTATATTGAACAAAAACAATTCCTTTGCACTACTTTGTTTCTCAGAATGTATCTAATGTAAATATTGCTTATAGTTTATCTTATAATACTTTATTTTGTTCCATCTGCACTGTGGTCCAGAGAGAAACGCCATTTTGATTCTGATGTATATCTTGCATATATCAGAACTGACAATAAAAGACTTTGACTTGATTTATGATCATCAGAGGGAAATGAAACTGTTTCAGAAATATTTAAAAGTTCCTCGTAGGAAGAAGATAAAATTCTATTAAGAAAATGCTAGCAGACAAAATTCAATCTGGTCTGTAAAGGTGCTCCGAGGAACTTTCAGTGTGCGTTAATTCTAGCGGCCCCCTTTGGACAAAAGCGGTAGTGTTTACCACGCCAGCTGTTGTTCCTGGGTGTACCCATGACAAAGGCATAAAGAAAAACTATATAAAAATAGCATTCTTTGCACTGATGGTCTCGTTTGCTGTTACATGTAATTAATGATCATTAGAGGAAAACAACTGACTGTTTCAGAAATATTTCAAATAACCAAGTATAAAGAACTAAACTAAAAGAGAGAGAGAGAGATAGAGAGAGAGAGAGAGAGAGAGAGAAAGAGAGAGAGAGAGAGAGAGAGAGAGAGAGAGAGAGAGAGAGAGAGAATGCACAAATCGCTGCTGAAAGTAGAAACATAGTACTAAATGAGACACATACTGAGGATATCCTTGGCCATGTGCTTGCCGGGCACTTCGCTGGGCTCACTGAAGCCAATCTTGTTGACAGCGCTGACTCTGAACTGATACTCGTAGCTGTCCAGGAGACCCGTCATGAGGAATTTGGTCTTTTGGAGTTTCTTGGGGATGTTGCACTTGTTCCAGTCTTCTGCCTCTGCTCTCTTACACTCCACCAGGTAGCCGATGATCTCACAGCCTCCGTCGTACGCTGGCTTGGTCCAGCTGAGACTGATGGACGTCCGGGTAGAATCAACCACTTTGGGGAAGGCGGGAGGACCAGGGGGGTCTAGGGGGAAGAATTATAGAAGTGGTTAACATTTAGGTTATTTTTTTGTTTTTTTGAATACTTTATTTATAGATCTTTCTTGTGAACATGTACATAAAAACTTTGATAAAATGTAAACAAAAATAAAGATCAAATAAAATAAACAACAAACATGGCGTACTCTACCATACAGGTCTCTATGTCAAATGTCAAACTGAAAATAAAAGTTATTTGAGGCGCCAAGTAGGTCCCTTCAGAACTGAAAAAATAATAATCTTTATTAACAGCTACTTATTTTAGTATTTACATTTAAGTTTGTTGAGTATTTTAAAAGTATAACTTTTTGTTTCAATGAATTATTTACATTTAAAAAGTGATGTTTCTAAGAGTTTCCCCTGCACAAATAAAGGGAGCTTGCATACCACTGCTAGCTTGCGTAGCATAGTTTCGGAATGACTGCCATAGATAATTTACCAAATATAAAATAATCTCCAAACCAAATGTTTACTAGGCTAATAAAAAAATAAATTAAAAAAAAAACATTTAAATAATCTCTAGGCTAATAAAATGAAAATAAAAAAATAAAAATGATCTTTATTAACAGCTACTTACAGACAGGGTCGACGGCCAGCGCTGCCTTGGATGCGTCGCTTGGTTTTCCCAGACCGGCTTTGTTCAACGCGATGACTCTGAACTCATACTCTGATCCCTCGGTCAACTGAAGGGCTTTGATGGTGCGGTCGATGACTGGACGGCGGTTCACCTTTAATAAGTAGAATGATTTAGTCAATTGTTTGTGTGTGAATGTGTGTGTGTGTGTGTGTGTGTGGGATTGAGTGTGTGTGTGTGTGTGGGATTGAGTGTGTGTGTGTGTGTGTGGGATCGATGTGTGTGTGTGTGTGTGTGTGTGGGATCGAGTGTGTGTGTGTGTGTGGGATAGATGTGTGTGTGTGTGTGTGTGGGATAGAGTGTGTGTGTGTGTGTGTGTGTATATAACAATAAGAAGAAGAATAAAAAGAATAATAACTGTAGTGAGATAGGATATTGTAAATGTAATACAATAATGTTAAAAATATAAAGTGTGTGTGTGTGTGTGTGTGTGTGTGTGTGTGTGTGTGTGTGTGTGTGTGTGTGTGTGTGTGTGTGTGTGTGTCATAAATCATATCATGTCATACCTTAACCCATGCCAGCTCGGTAGCCTCACGTTTCTCCACCATGTAGCCCAGGATATGAGCCTTGCCGTCGTTAGCCGGAGCCTTCCAGCTCACTGTCATGGAGTTCTGAGTCACGTTTGTGATTACGGGCGGCTCGCAAGGCCCAGGGACGTCTAGAGAAAGACATGAGAGAATAATATAATATTGAGGTTTGAAAAAAATAATGTATGAAATACTCTGAGTAAATAAGAAAAAAATAAAATAAAGTGTCTTAAAAAAAGATTTGATTTATATATTTGTAAAACAATCTCAACTTCTAAAGCAAAAAATAAACTTTCCATAACCATTCATTGGTCATGTGTTGTTAATTGTCTGATTTATGAGACATTTGTAGACATGAGACATAACTGGCAATGTCAAAAAAATTAATTAGTGTATGCAATAATAATAATAATAATAATAATAATAATAATAATAATAATAATAATAATAATAATAATAATATACAGTATCTCACAAAAGTGAGTACACCCCTAACATTTCTTCAAATATTTCATTATATCTTTCCATGCGACAACACTGAATAAATGACACTTTGATACAATGTAAAGTAGTCAGTGTACAGCTTGTATAACAGTGTAAATGTACTGTCCCCTCAAAATAACTCGACACACAGCCATTAATGTCTAAACTGTTGGCAACAAAAGTGAGTACACCCCTAAGAAATTTTTTCCAAATTGGGCCCAAAGCGTCAATATTTTGTTTTGCCATCATTATTTTCTATCACTGCCTTAACCCTCTTGGGCATGTAGTTCACTAGAGCTTCACAGGTTGCAACTGGAACCCTCTTCTACCCATTCATGACGACATCAAGGAGCTGGTGGATATTAGAGTCCTTGCGCTCCTCCATCTCCCGTTTGAGGATGCCCAAAAGATGCTCAATAGGGTTTAAGACTGGAGACATGCTTGGCCAGTCCATAACCTTTACCGTCAGCTTCTTTAGCAAGCCAGTGGTCGTTCGGAGGTGTGTTTAGGGTCGTTATCATGTTGCAGTACTGCCCTGCGGCCCAGTTTATGAAGGGAGGGGATCATGCTCTGCTTCAGTATGTCACAGTACATGTTAGAATTCAATGAACTGTAGATCCCCAGTGCTGGCAGCACTCATGCAGCCCCAGACCATGACACTCCAACCACCATGCTTGACTCTAGGCAAGACACACTTGTCTTTGTACTCCTCACCTGGTTGCCGCTCCACACTCTTAACACCATCTGAACCAAATAAATGTATTTTGGTCTCATCAGACCACAGGACATGGTTGCAGTAATCCATGTCCGTAGTCTGTTTGTCTTCAGCAAACGTTTTGTGGGGTTTCTTGTGCATCATCTTTAGAATAGGCTTCCTTCTGGGATGACAGCCATGCAGACCAGTATGATGCAGAGTGCGGCGTATGGTCTGAGCACTGACAGGTTGACCCCCACCCCTTCAAGCCCTTCAGCAATGCTGGCAGCACTCATACGTCTATTTTCCAAAGCCAACCTCTGTGTACGACGCTGACCACGTGCACTCAACCTTCGTAAACTGGGCCGCAGGGTGGTATTGCAACATGATAACGACCCCAAACACACCTCCAAGACGACCAGTGGCTTGCTAAAAAGCTGAGGGTAAAGGTTATGGCCTGGCCAAGCATGTCTCCAGACCTAAACCCTATTGAGCATCTTTGGGGCATCCTCAAACAGAAGTTGGAGGAGCGCAAGGTCTTTAATATCCACCAGCTCTGTGATGCTGTCATAAATGGGTGGAAGAGGGTTCCAGTTGCAACCTGTGAAGCTCTAGTGAACTACATGCCCAAGAGGGTTAAGGCAGTGATAGAAAATAATGGTGGCCACCAAAATATTTACACTTTGGGCCCGATTTGTAAATTTTTCTAAGGGGTGTACTCACTTTTGTTGCAGAGTTTAGACATTAATGCTGTGTGTCGAGTTATCTTGAGGGAACAGTACATTTACACTGTTATACAAGCTGTACACTGACTACTTTACATTGTATCAAAGTGTCATTTCTTCAGTGTTGTCCCATGGAAAGATATAAAGAAAAATGTGAAGAAATGTGAGGGGTGTACTCACTTTTGTGAGATACTGTATAAAAAAAGAAAATCTTAACATACCGTATGGGTTCTTGACCATGGTTGGGTCTGTCGTCTTGCAGTCTCCCACTCCGTACTGGTTCTCGGCGCTGACTTTGAACTCGTACTCGTGTCCCTCGATCAGCTTCTCCACCAGACAGTCGGTGAGGTGTCCGTGGATGTTGGAGCTGACCAGGGCCCAGTTGGCTCGGCTGGTCTCACGTTTCTCTATGATGTAGTTTGTGATTTCTGAGCCACCGTCGGCGATGGGAGGCTCCCAACGCAGCTTCACACGGTCTGCGTAAACCTTGGCTATCTTCACTGAGGCTACGGGCCCGGGTTTGTCTGCGAAAGAGGGGGAATAAAGGGGAGTTTATTATTTATTATTATTTTTATTTAATTTTAAATTAAACAAAATGAAAAGCATAAAAATACAATAAACAAAATGTATGTTTAAATGACTTCACAAAAAGAAAAAGAAGAAAACAAATGATCTGTATTGATGTGATACTGAAAAGGAGCAGGAAGACGTTAGCTAGATTTTTCAACCAATATATAGCCTACTGTTTGCTATTTATTAAATTACATTAAAATGATAATAATATATACATACATATATAAAAATATATATTTTTTTTA